>MU684638.1:11674-62291 GCA_026770625.1 Nicotiana glauca
AAAATCAACAACCGGGACGGACCAAGTCAAAATCCCCAATGGTGCTCTACCCCACGCTCATATTCGGCATGCAAGTCACCTCAATACAACACTATGATGTGCAAATCCAGGGTTTCAAACCCTCAGGATATCATTTACAAGTATTACTCACCTCGAACCGATGAAATCTCTAGCCCGCAACGCCTTTTACCCTCAAACCGGCCTCCACGCGCATCGTATCTACCAAAATCAGAGCGAATACATCACAATATGCTACGGGAACAATACCCAATCGAAAACAATCGAGAAATAGCAAAAATCTCGAAACTAGCAAAACTCGAGCCCCGGGCCTGCTTCTCGAAAAATTACAAAACTTACATTACCGGATTCCTCGTCTCGCCACGAGTTCATACATACCAAGAACTCCCAAATCCGAGCTCAAATGACTTATCAAATCCCAATTTGAAATATTAAAAACTCAAGCCCTAGCTTTACCCCCTTTTGGTGAATTTCAACCAATTTCCATGTTAAATCTATCATAATCTCGTGTATTTAGGCCAAGGAACTTACCTCCAATCAATCCTCCTTGAATCCTTCTTCAATTTTTCCCAAAGAGCTCTCAAAATATTCGACAATGGTCGAAAAAATGACCCAAAATCGCGGATGAAGTGACTTAAAACATTCTGCCCAGTTCTGAGCTTCCTTCATCGTGTTCGCGACCTCAGCCCCGCGAACGCGAAGAACATATTTATTTCATCCAAAATTAACCTTATGCGAACGCGATACCCACATTGCGAACGCGATGCTTTATTCCTCATACATATGCGAACACGACTCACATGATGTGAACGCGAAGAGCAAATCCGCTGGACCCCCTACTCCTTATACGCGAACGCGAGCAGGTCCATGCGAACGCGAAGCAAAATATCGTATACATATGCGAACGCGAGCCAAATAACGCGAACGCGAAGAGCAATAACTGGCCTCCCAAAAATCCTCCTACGCGATCGCGACATACCCCACGCGATCGCGAAGGCTTAAATGTCTGCAACACCTGAACTAAAATTCTGCAACTCTTCAACATAGAAAATGGTCCGATTGACCACCCAAAACCCACCCGAGGCCTCCGGGACCTCATCCAAAAGCATCAACACATCCTAAAACCTCATTCAAACTTGTTCCAATCATCTAAACACATCTAACAACACTTAAATCATCAATTCTCATCGGATTCAAGCCTAAGTTCTTTAAAAACTTTCGAAACACGCATTTGATAAAAAACCCAACCAAACGATGTTCGAATAACCTGAAATTTTGCACACACATCAAAAATCACATACCAAAGCTACGGAAACTCTCAAAATTCCATTCCGACCCTTGAATAAAAATCTCGCCTCTCAACCGGAATTCGCCAAAATACTAACTTCGCCAGTTCAAGCCTAATTATACACCGGGCCTTCAAAATCAATTCTGATCACACTCCTAAGTTACAAATCATCCCCCGAAGCTAGCCAAATCACCAAAATTCACATCCGAGCCCCTATAACTCATAAGTCAATATCCGGTTGATTTTTCCATATCAAATCTTCCGTAAAGAGACTAAGTGTCTCATTTTCTACCAAAACCAATCCAAATAGACTCTAACATACCAATTACTGATAATGAAACATGAAGAAGCATAAAATGGGGGAAATAGAGCGGTAACTCATGAGACGATGGGTTGGGTCGTCACAAGGGTGTAGAGGAGTGTAAGCAGAGGCAGAGGGCCAATCGCGAGCATGATAGGCCCAGAATAAGAGAGCGATGTCTTCGGGTCCTTCTGGTGAGTTTCTTGGTGGTCAGAGACCACAATACCCGAGGTATCCAGCCCAGACATCAGCTAGCGTGCCCCCTCAATTTGGTGGTAATTGTTCCATATATTCAGGTCTTGGTCAGAATTCCAGGGCCTCAGGTTCTCAGTATAGGGGTGAGTCAAGTCAGATGAGGCTGCCCTTGCCACGATGCGCTCAGTGTGGTAAGCAGTATATCGGGCAGTGCCATATCGAGTTGGGTATTTGTTATACTTGTGGTTATCCAGGCCACGTTATGAGGGATTGTCCGACGAGAGGTGATGCAAGCATAACTCAGCCAACGGGATCTAAAATTGGTTCGTCATCATTAGTACACACACCTGGGCAAGGTTCACAAGCACCAATAAGTCGTGGTAGAGGCAGAGGTGGAGAATCTAGGTCCTCACATGAGGAACCTGATCCGTCTCCGGAGGATCCAGATCAGGGCTCTCATTCCTAGGACAGTTCTGTTCCTACATTCGCTGCTGTGCCCTTGGAAACACAAGTACCTTAAATGAGGTCTAGTGATGAGGAGGACCTAGATAACGTGGCTCTTGATGCATTCATAGTTAAGCAGAAGGTTATGTCCACTCCTGAGTCTGGAACCAAACGACCTACTACCAGGCTTCAAGCTAAGGTGGCCTACGATTCTACCCTTCAAAAGAGCAAGAAAAGTAGTAAGAAGAAAAAGGAGAAAGTTGGTGAAAGACAATGTACCCGTAAGTGATGATGCGATCCCTATAGTAGAGGTGGAAGAGGAAACTCTAGATGAACCTGGTTCACTGGTTAGACAGTCTCCAAAAAAGAAGAAGCCTGCTTCAATAGAGAAGGGGTAAACCTCTAAGTCCAAGTTGAAGGAGGTGGTAAGTGAGTTCTCGATGTCTGATGAGGATGTATTAGTCAAATCTAAGGGAAAAGGAAAATTAAGTGATGAGAAGTCCGGCAAACGCAAGTCTGAAATTGTTGAGGAACTTGGTTCTGTGAAAGAGAATGAGAAGTGAAGTCAGCCTTGGCACTGAACGGCCGAGGCACCAAAAGGTTCTGCTGGGTCGTACATTTGACCCTGTAATCTCTGAGATGGTTGGCATGCGACAGATTCTTGAAATGGTTGAGTTTCAACAATCGGAGCATCTATTTCAAATTGATGGCCCTAAGGCTTATGAAGATGAGGTGCAGAGCTTCTTTGCCAGCCTTTTTCCCGTTGAGACCGACCACATCTGTGCTTTGGTGAATGGAGTGGATATAGTGTTTGATGTAAAGCTGCTTGTTGAGATTCTTAAAGTTCCTACAGCCTGTGTGTCCAGTCTAAAGGATGTCTGTCAGTTTAACTTCAGAAATGCCGTGGTAAAGGACAACGCACACCAGAAGGGGGACCAGATCCATAAGAAGGCGTTACTACCAGTCTATCAGCTGCTTTTTGAATTGGTCAATAAAGTTCTATTGCCTCGAGCTGAGAGGAGGTCCGTGACCTCTAAGTCTGACCTGTTCTTGATGGAGCAACTAAACAACTTTAAACATATAAGCCTGGCAGCTATTATGATTGAGCACATGCTAAAGGTAGCCACCTTCAAGGATGGGAATCATTGCCTTCCTTACGGGTTTTTGCTTACAAGAGAGTTTCACTTCTTTGAAGTGCCATTGGGGCAAGGCAAGGTGGGGACGAAGAAGCAGACTTTCTCCTAAACTACCTTGGAAGAATACAAATGCCTGGAAAAGAATGGGGGAGCAAGATGTACATAACCCGTCCCACAGTTAATTAATGCTCAGAACAGTGCAATTGAGGAAATTCGTCGGTTGAAGGCTAGGAATGCTATCCTGGAAGGTCAGCAAGCTCAAGGGGTTCCCGTATCAAATGATGAAGTAGCCCGAATAAACCTTGTTCTACAAACACTTGTTGCAACCTCCAAGCCTTCTACTCCTAGTGGCCCATAAGTACCTCTTCAGTGATCAGATTCTGGAAATGTTCTTTAGTTTTCTTTTGTTATTGTTTGTCTGGCAGTTGTTTTGTTTTGTTTTCTTTTTTTTTATATGGTTGGGATAGAACACTACTGCTACCGCTTTAAAAGTCCAATGTTGCCTGTTGCTTTTTTAGCAAAGGCATATTAAAATCTTATCAATATAAATTCTATCCTCTTGTCACACCTCTTTTTTCTTACACCCCAGAAGGGCACAAAGGAGTTTCTCCAATTAAAAGACAATCGAAATGGGATTTATTTAAAAGATTCAAAGTCGCCACTTAGGAGATTTATGGTGTCCTAAGTCACCGGTTGAGAATCCCGAATTAAGGAAAAGAATGACTCTATATTACAGTCCGCGAATCGGAAATCCGAGTAAGGAATTCTGTTAACCCGGGAGAAGGTGTTAGGCATTCCCGGGTTCCGTGGTTTTTGCACGGTCGCTCAACTGTCATATTTGGCTTATTTATTCGACTTTAGAACATGTTTTAACCTATGTGCCTGTTAACTTTGAACCTCTCTTATGATTATTTTTAAAGAGAACTGCAACGTCGTGAAAACACATCTCGAACCACGTCACATAAATGCACCCGTGGTTTTTGACACATTTCAACTTCGTTGGGATTTGGATTTGGGTCACATAAATGTGCACCCGAGTTTAGGAAGGTAATGTTATTAAAATACGCGCCTAAAGAGACTAACGCGTTATTATCTTCGGGGAAGGCCTTGAAATTCGCTAAACGACCCGTCCTGAAATCCAAGTATTTTAATACAAATGTTTATTGAGGGCCCCGCAATTTATGTATTTTTTTTTAGCGAGGCTCATCTCATCTCATTTTATTATTTAAAAGAAAAACCTAAAATAACTATGATTTTCTATTTTTATTTGTCTCTAATAGAAAAAATCCAAATTAATTATTATGGTTTAAATATTACTATATTTGGGTCCAGGAACTCATATGAATTCTGACCCTCAACCAGTTCAGGCCTTGAACATAGCCCATATAAAGAAATCGTTATTCAGGTGTGCATAATGGGCAGACCAATCGTAGGCCTGGGCCCAGGTCCAAACGAACACTTAATCAGTGTAGAGGCCCAAACTGTCCGCAAATGGACTGTTGAGCTCTGATCGTTAAACCAAACCAAGTATCAACTCAATTTGAACAAATATGCACTGAGATTGCTTCAAGTTATTCAAAGTGTGCTCAACAATTTGTAATAAGGAAGAACGATGTTCACCAACTCAAACTAATGAAACACTGATCATTCGAATTTCAGTTTAAGGCTTAGATTATCTTACCTATTTTAGCTACTAGTGGATTCCCGGATATTACTAACGGTGAAAAGCCAACTGGAAGCATGATTTTGATAAACAGAAAGCAAACCAATTATTTTCAGATTGATCCAAGTTAACCTTACTGAATCAGCACCCAAGTAATCCGTGATTTTAGAACTGAACTGCTAAAATTGTTACTGGAAAAATGTTATCATGCTGGACTTAAGCAAAGGCCTATATACTGATTAACAACTCAATTTCTAGCTGTCACTACACATGAAAATCATAAATCATAAAAATCATTTCCGCTTCAAGCTAGTTTTCTGATTTCAAAAGTTAAACTACACAAACAAAACCATACTACATCAAAGTGAGTGAATATCACCAAATATATCAGTCTAAATAGTCCAAAGTCTGTCCCATTTATACAATGTAAACACGAATCAGAGGTAAATCTAAGCAAATACAGGCCAACTATTATCTATTCAACTATGACAATTCAAACACAATTTTCAGGAAATAAATGGACGAATATTTCATTTCATCATTTTACTTCATAGCTTCATCAAAACATGATTCGAATGTGTACCTGGGAATCAAATGACAATAGAAGAAAAGGTGATCAGCAGCAAGTAATAACAACTGGTATCCAGCAGTCACAAGTAGCAACAATAGGCAGAAATCAAACAACAACCCAGGGCTAATTCAATCAATCCAGGAAGAGTTTGAAACCAAGAAGAAACCAGAAATAAACCACACACGACTTGACCAAACCAATTGAACTTGAAATTGAACCCAACTTCAAACACACTCAGCATATAACCCAACTGAACTCGAAGCAAACAAATCCAATCCTACAAGTGACTCCAGATGCTTTAATCTCGAATATAGAACAGAAACAGAGAAGTTTAAGCCGTTTTTGATCCTAAGTGAGCTAAAGAGCTGGATTGCTGGCTGAAAATTTAAAAATGATCTAAGGAAGGCAATGAAACAGTAATGCTCTTCTCTCTTCAAAACTGAATTCTATCTCAATCTGAATCTCTCTGAATCTCCTACTCTCTATCTTTTTGTCCGTCTGCCCCCCTTAAAAACTCTATATCTCTCTCAATCTGAATCTCCCCCTCTCTTATGTCCTCCCCTGTATTTATATCCAAACTTCCACTCCTTTCTAGCTCTTAAGAGCATTTTCCATTAAGAAAACCATTTCCCCCCCATGTTATTCCCTGTGCTTCCCACCAATAAAACACTAATCAGAGTTCCACTATTGATACCCTTTTCCCATTATTTTAATCCATTGGCATGGGCAGCCTATTTTCTAATCAATTCCCCTTAACCCCCATATTATTCCCTGACTTCTAGCTTAGCAAAGCACTCAAACAACCAATAGCAATCCCTTTTTTTATCAGATTAACTCATTAGTTTAATAGTGCACTAACATTTGATACTGGCCGGCCACTTAGTTTCAGAATTATTAAGTTTCCCCCCATGTTTTCTGATTTCCCACCTCTAGAGGTACTCAACATGCTGTCATTTCATTTATGAATTCATTAATTTAGTGGTGCATTATCCAGAGTTATTCAACAAGTAGACAGAAAATACAGAAAGATTTTAAAAACTTCAAGGTTGAACCATTTCAGTGTTCAAAAATATTTCTCACACAAACGATTCAAGATTGAAATTGACTAGCGAACAATCAAGGACTGACTCTTTTGAAGTTCAAACTTTGAAACAATTTAAACAAGATCAGAAGTAAAAACAAAGATTGCAAACAGATTTTCATATCAGACTTAATTGAACCAGAAGTTAAACAAGCTAAGAAAGCATATTGAGGAAACAACTCACAGAATAACAAAACAAAAACAATGAAAGAAAAGAGGAAAAATGAACAGGATTACCTAAACTGGCTAGACTCAGAAATTCTTCTCTTTAGATTCTTGATTTTCAACCAAACGAGGTCTCAATCACGTGTTCTCAGATGAAAACACATAATCGAGGTCTCGTTTGGTCTTAATCACCTATGTACATGAACCAGAACTTAACCTCTTCAGGTCTATTTTTATTTCAATTTTGACGAGTCCTGGGGATATTTGAAAAGAGCAAGTTGTGGATTTAGGGTGAGGGTAGTGTGGTGATCATCTGGTGTTGATTTAAGGCTAAGGGGAGGTGGCGCTGCCACCAGGGGATTTTGTGGCGGCGCTAGGGTTTCTGGACTTAAACTAATATTCGAAGGGTTCTGAATCGATTCGAAGGAAGATGGTTGGTGATTGGGCAAGAGGAAGTCAAGGGGGTTCAGGGGTGTAACTTTGGCGAACATCGGAGGTGATGTCGCCGGACACGGTGGAGAAACTGTTAGTTTTTTGGTTATTCGAAGAGATGGGCTGGGATTCGAAGGAAGATGAGGGTGGCATGGAGATGGGGATGTTGAGGTTAAGAGATGGTGTAATTTTGGGGGTTATTGGGCCACCGGAATCGCCGTGAGGCAATTTTCGGTGGGCAGAGTAAGGCAGAGAGGGAGGCTGGTCTCTGAAGCTTGTGAGGGACGGTATTGGGGGGGTCGGTCTGGGTGGGCGGGGTATGGTTTGAACTTATATACCAGGAAGGGGATTGAATACAGACCGTCAAATCAATTAAGATCAACGGCCTGGATCATTTGATTAAATGAGACGGCGTCGTTTAGTCGTCTTTGAGACCAGATCGGTCTTTGATGGGAATAGGTTAGGCGAGGACTGGGTTATGAGGACGTCTTTGGATCGTTGGATCAAAATGAAATGAATGTTTCAGATCCAATCACGCCCAAACGACGTCGTTTGGTTTCGCTGGTGGCATGCTGGGTTGGGACGGGTATTGGGCCGGTGCATATTTGGTTTTGGGCTGGTTGATTTTAATTTAACAACGGCCCAATCTGATTTCTTCTAATTCTTCTCTTTTATTTTATTTCCTAAAATTCTAGCTAAAATAAAATATAAACCTAGATTAATTCTTGATCAAATTATCCTAAAATACTAATTAATTCCAAATTATAAACATCACTAATATTTAAATACCAAATCACACAATTAAACACCAACATGCAAAGTGCATTATTTTTATGTTTTTCTTCATTTTACTATTTAACTCAAAAATCATAAAATTGAATCCTAAATGCAAATGCAAACTATTTTTTGTTTGTTTGTATTTTTCTTATTAATTTAA
Organism: Nicotiana glauca; assembly: GCA_026770625.1. NCBI lineage: Eukaryota > Viridiplantae > Streptophyta > Magnoliopsida > Solanales > Solanaceae > Nicotiana > Nicotiana glauca. The sequence goes on from MU684638.1 coordinate 19,906, forward strand.
ACAAAATACACATGCACAAACAAATGCAAATAACAATAAATTGTCACAAAAATTCACAAAATTGCACACAATAGAACAAACATTTTTGTTTTGATTTTGTGGGAGTAATTCATGTGAGGCAAAAATCACATGCTCACAGCTGACCCTCTTTGCCCGAAAACGCGAAGAGTTTTCGTGCAAAGACAAAGTGAGCGGATACGAGCGATTTTTGCCTGTTTTGAACTCTCCGTGGGAAGCATTTTTGAAATATTTGACCGAACCTCTGCTTCAAATGGTCTCCTACATATCCTTGGCTAAAAAGGAATCAGGTCAATGTAGTTCGGGAAGTTTTGGTAGCTGAGGCTACCATGAAGCTGTGTTTACTGTTGTTGTTGCTGCTGCTACTGCCTACTGACCTCCTTATTACACCATGCTAAAAGAAAATAAGAAGCTATACTAATCTATGATCTATGAATTACAAAGATTTATTCTCAAACTTGGTCTTGTGGCTGTTGTTGCCTTGTTACCTTGTATTTCCTCTGATGTTCCTTTGTTTCTGACTTGACTTGTAGTCTTCTCTTCCTCAGGTGGATGCCTGATTGCTAAACTTGAACTGCTTCTTTCCTTCTTATGAGATTCGAATTATTTTTCCTTCGAAACTTGAACTGCCTTCTTTTGGCCATTGTTGCATTCCTTCTGATTTCTGAACTTGAATTTGTTCATCTGATTTTTGTTGTAACCCTCCGTTCTCCAGGTGGGTTACTGACTTCCGACTTAAAAAGATACGCCTCCATTCTCCAGGCGGGCTCCTGACTTCAACAACTCAAAAAGATAACGCCTCCATTCTCCAGGCGGGCTCCTGACTTCAACACCAACTTAAAAAGATAACGCCTCCGTTCTCCAGGCAGGCTCCTGATTTCAACAACTTAAAAAGATAATGCCTCCGTTCTCCAGGCGGGCTCCTGACTTCAATGACTTAAAAAGATAACGCCTCCGTTCTCCAGGCGGGCTCCTGACTTCAACAACAACTTAAAAAGATAACGCCTCCGTTCTCCAGGCGGGCTCCTAACTTCAATAACAACTTAAAATGATAACGCCTCCATTCTCCAGGCAGGCTCCTGACTTCAACAACAACTTAAAAAGATAATGCCTCCGTTCTCCAAGCAGGCTCCTGACTTCAACAATAACTTAAAATGATAACGCCTCCATTCTCCAGGCGGGCTCCTGACTTTAACAACAACTTAAAAAGGTAACGCCTCCATTCTCCAGGTGGGCTTCTGACTTCAACAACTTAAAACTGTCCTCTATTGACATTGTTTTCCCTTGCTTCTTGAACCATTTTCCCTTTGAAACTTGATTTATCTTCTTTCGAAACTTGAATTATCTTTCTTTGAAACTTGAATTACCTTCCTTAAAACTCATGTTGTCCTCCTTTGAAAACTACTTCCTTTAAAACTTGCGTTGTCTTCCTTCGGAACTGCTTCCCTTAAAACTTGTATTATCTTGCTCTCCCTTAAAACTTGATTGACTTCCTTGTTCATCAGATGGGTACCTTACTTCAACAAAATAGACATAACGAAAGATAATTTTCTACCCCAGTTTGATAATCTTCCTAGTAGCCTGCCTTTTCGCCATCAACGACATTTTCTGCCCCTGTTTCAAATCAAAGAAAATTCTGTCAATTTGAAATGTGTCAATTAGTTATGATATTCTTGCGGGGGATGGCTTTTTCCTTGCTCCTTTCCGTACTCTGTCTTGTCCGACCATCTTGAACTTCTTTGAACTTTCCGGCCCTCTGACTATTCCTTATCCACAAACTTCCCAACTATTGCTTTTCCCTTTGACTCCATACTTTCCACAAAATCTTAGACCAATCCATCATTTGGTCTTACAACAACATTTTTTACGTCCCATCACATTATCTTCGGCCTGTTCTATCCATATTTCGACTTGCACCATATTGGAAACTGGTAGTAAGCTCTGAAAATCCTTCTTATTTGTCAAAAACAAACTACTATTGAAAAATCTTAACCGAAAGAAATGAAAAATGATGACTCCGAAAGATAGAAAAAGAAAAAGAAAAATCTTCCTGAACAATTGTTTGAGGAGAAGAAAAAATAAAAGAACTTATCTGAATGGTATAACCGATCCCCATGATCATGTCGTGCATTTCGGATTAATCAACCCAGTCTATTATATCAATCAACTTTCTGATGGCCCTGCTTTGCATTTCAAAGGTTCTACAACCCAACTATTTTTTCGAATCAACATCTTCATTCTTCTTGATGCCTCGACGGATCCTTTTTTTCAAACTTATCTCGTTTGTCCCCTTTTTAACTCCTTGTCGCCTTATAGTGCCCTTCGAGGGGTTTTCACTAATAAGACTCTCTCATTTCTCTAAGCTCCCGTCGCCTTATGGTGCCCATGAAGGTTTTCATCGATAAGACTCTTTAATTTTACTTGTCTCAACTTCCATCGCCTTATGGTGCCTGTAAAGGTTTTCACCGATAAGACTCTCTCATTTTCATTTTTTTTTTGCTGGGATCAAAGTGTTGTCCTCGACTTCCATTTGCCTGACTTGGCACTTCTCAGAGACTGATCGGGAGGTCTTTCTTTGGACATCAATATGGGTTCTTGTGTATGGTTAAAAGAAAAAGGGTATCAAAAGGCTCAAAACAATTTTGATGGGTAAAACTTACAACTTTTGGAATCAAATTTCTTTCTCAAAATCACGAACACAACTTCTGTCCCAGTTTTCTTGCTTGGGGATCTTTTGATTTCTGTTACACTATGATTTTTGTTGTTATTTCTTTTCTTTTTTTTTCTTTTTTATTCAAATCCGTTACTGATTCCAAAAGAGGGGTATGAAAGAATAAATAAGGCTAAAAAAGGGAAGCAAAGGTTAAAGTGTTTGGATAGTAGAATAAATTGCCTCCGTCATTTCATTCTCCGATACAATGCCAAATACAAACAAACAACAATTACAATCAAAGAAATCATACATAATATCTCTTGACTGCGTCAGAATTGATAGCCATGTCTATACATCTTCCTTCAATATCTGTCAAACATAAAGCGCCATTGGACAACATTCTAGTCACAATAAACGGCCCTTGCCAATTCGGGGCGAACTTGCCCTTTGCTTTGGCCTGATGTGGAAGGATTCGTTTCAACACTTGTTGCCCCACTTCAAACTTCCTGGGACGCACCTTCTTATTGTATGCTCTTGCCATCCTCTTTTGATACAATTGGCCATGACATACTGCTGCCAATCTTTTTTCATCAATCAAGCTCAACTGCTCCAAATGGGTTTTGGCCCACTCATCCTCATCAATCTCAGCCTCAGCGACAATCCGAAGAGATGGAATTTCAACTTCTGCCGGTATCACTGCTTCGGTTCCATATACCAACAAATAAGGAGTTGCACCTACTGAAGTACGAACAGTAGTGCGATAACCCAACAATGCAAATGGTAACTTTTCATGCCATTGCCTGGACCCTTCTACCATTTTCCTCAATATCTTCTTTATATTCTTGTTGGCTGCCTCAACTGCTCCATTCGCCTTGGGACGATATGGGGTGGAATTGCGGTGTGTAATCTTAAACTGTTGACATACCTCTTTCATCAAACTGCTGTTAAGATTAGCACCATTGTCCGTGATGATAACCTTTGGGATCCCAAATCTACAGATGATATGGGAATGAACAAAATCCACCACTGCTTTCTTGGTTACCGACTTGAAAGTTTTAGCTTCAACCCACTTGGTGAAATAGTCGATGGCCACCAGAATGAACCTATGGCCGTTAGAAGCTGCCAGCTCGATAGGTCTAATGACATCCATGCCCCATGCAACAAAAGGCCATGGTGCTGACATTGTGTGTAATTCTGTCGGAGGAGAATGAATTAAATCTCCGTGTATCTGACACTGATGTCGTTTACGCACGAAACTGATACAATCTCGCTCCATGGTGAGACAATAATACCCTGCTCGAAGAATCTTCTTTGCCAACGCATACCCGCTCATATGTGGTCCACAAACTCCAGAATGCACTTCTGCCATAACTGTCGTGGCTTGACTAGCATCTATGCATCTTAGCAACCCTAAGTCCGGTGTCCTTTTGTACAACACTCCTCCACTGAGGAAAAATCCATTTGCCAACCGTCGAATGGCTCTCTTTTGATCTCCTGTGGCCTGCACCAGGTATATCCCCATCCTGAGGTATTCCTTGACATCGTGGAACCATGGTTCGCTATCCAGTTCTTCCTCTATCATGTTACAATAAGCATGCTGATCACGATCCTGAATATGCAATAGATCAACATGAATTTTATCTGGATGGTGCAACATCGATGCTAAGGTGGCCAAAGCATTGGCAACTTCATTATGAACTCTTGGGATGTGCCTAAACTCCACTGATCGAAACCGTTGACACAGATCGTACAAATATTGTTGATATGGTATGAGCTTCAAATCCCGTGTTTCCCATTCTCCTTGAATATGAAGTACCAGGAGGTCCGAGTCTCCCAAGACCAAAATGTCCTGGACATCCATGTCCGCAGCTAACCGTAAGCCCAAAATGCATGCCTCATACTCAGCCATATTATTGGTACAATAGAAACGAAGCTGAGCCGTAACAGGGTAATGATGCCCCGTTTCAGAAATAAGTACCGCTCCTATTCCAACTCCTTTCATATTTGCAACTCCATCAAAGAAAAGTTCCCATCCTGGTTCTTCAGTCAATTCCAGCTCATCGATATGCATCACTTCTTCATCAGGAAAATACGTCCTCAATGGCTCATATTCTTCATCGATCGGATTCTCGGCCAAGTGATCGGCCAATGCTTGGGCTTTCATTGCCGTCCTCATCACATAGACAATGTCGAATTCCGTGAGTAATATTTGCCACTTCGCCAATCTCCCTGTGGGTATAGGCTTTTGAAAAATATACTTCAATGGATCCAAGCGTGAAATAAGGTAAGTAGTATATGATGACAGATAATGCTTCAACTTCTGTGCTACCCAAGTTAGGGCACAACATGTCCTCTCAAGGTGAGTGTACTTAACCTCATAAGGCGTGAACTTCTTGCTGGGATAATAGATAGGCTGTTCCTTCCTGCCGGTGACATCATGCTGCCCCAGTACGCAGCCAAACAAATTTTCCAAGACTGTTAGATAAAGAATCAAAGGTCTCCCTAATTCAGGCGGAACCAACACGGGAGGGTTTAACAAATACTCTTTTATCTTATCAAATGCCTCTTGGCACTCTTCAGTCCATCTAACCGTAACGTCCTTCTTCAAAAGCCTGAAAATAGGTTCACAAGTTGATGTGAGCTGAGCAATAAACCTGCTGATATAGTTCAACCTTCCTAACAGACTCATCACTTCAGTCTTGTTCTTCGGAGGTGGCAATTATTGGATAGCTTTGATTTTTGATGGATCCAATTCGAGGCCGTGACGGCTGACTATGAACCCTAATAGTTTTCTTGATGGAACCCCAAACGCGCACTTGGCTGGATTAAGCTTGAGGTCGTATCTGCGAAGCCTCTAGAAGAACTTCCTCAAATCTCTGACGTGGTCGGCCTGATGCTTGGATTTTATAATCATATCATCCACGTATACCTCAATCTCTTTGTGTATCATATCATGAAACACAGCGGTCATTGCCTTATGTAAGTTGCCCCAGCATTCTTCAAACCAAATGGCATCACCCGATAGCAATAATTTCCCCACAGCGTGATAAAGCCGTCTTCTCTGAATCTCCCTCATCCATCAGAATCTGATGATACCCAGTATAACAATCCACAAAAGACCCAATCTCTCGCTTTGCACAATTGTCAATCAAGATATGGATATTGGGTAGTGGGAAGTTATCCTTTGGGCTTGCTTTGTTGAGATTGCGATAGTCAACGCATACTCTGATCTTCCTGTCCTTCTTCAGCACCGGCATAATGTTAGCCAACCATTCTGGATATCGAGTGACCCGAATAACCTTTGCGTCTAATTTCTTGGTTATTTCTTCCTTAATCTTCACACTCATATCAATTTTGAATTTTTTCAATTTTTGCTTGACAGGAGGAAATGCCGAATCAGTGGGTAATTTATGAACCACTAAATCAGTACTTAGACCCGGCATGTCGTCATATGACCATGCTCAATAAGTGTTTTGATTAATTCTTCCCTGATGCTCGGTTCAAGATGGACACTTATTTTGGTTTCTCTAATGTTATCCGCGTCTCCTAGATTGATGACTTTTGTATCATTTAGATTGGGTTTGGGCTTTTCCTCGAAGTGACTTAGTTCCTTTCTGATTTCTTCGAAGGCTTCATCCTTGTCGTATTTTGACTCATTCTCATCATTTTCTATTTCTTGCACTATTGTTTCAGAACCAAATTGACTTTCTAGACTAGGCTGAGGATTCCTCATACATGCCATACCATTAAGATCAGTAGAAAGAAAGCTGTACAGAAAATAAAAAGAAAAAAATAAAATAAAATATCAGAAATAATGGGGAATAGAAATTTCCTTCATTGAAAAAGTACAAGATACCAAGGTTTGCACACTTCAAAAACAAACTTGAAAAAAAAAGAGACTGGATTACAACCCTGAAATAATCCCAAACAAACTTTGAAGGAAAATCAAAAGCAAACTACCAAGATTCCTTCCGGGTGGGGAGAGGAGTAGCCTTCCAATTATTTAGTTTTGTTCTTGGTCCTACAAATCGCACTTCAGCGTGACTAGGACCTTTTCCCTCTTCTATCATGTTCACATTAGTGAGCAAATCCTCGAGCTTCTTTAACAACTCCTCATCAGATTTGACCATAGGACCAGGAATCATCGTTGCTGGACGTCTTCTGATTCCATATTTGATAAAAGATCTGTAGAGGCGTGGGACTGGATTTGGAAGGACCCATGCCTTCTTCTTCATCTTCCTAGCTCGTAGGATGTCTGCCGCTGAAGGTTTAAACCCCAAACCGAAGGTTCCCACATTTTTCGGTAAGGATACCGGTTGTACAATACCTTGCAGAGATGCACCCAAACCTTTGCCGGGCACAAAGTCGTTTCCCAACATTTCACAGGCTACCATGACATATGCGGAGGTTATCTAGGTATTTGGAATGTATTCCCCCTCCAGAATTTTCTCGACCGATACTGTGTCACAAACTTGGTATACCCATGGCCCGACGCCATCCTCTACTTCAATGAAGGGCATAACGGTGTTGCTCTGGGAGTGCAGATTGTCTTCTCTATGGACAACGATCTCTTGCCGATCCCATTCAAACTTGACCATATGGTGCAGGGTAGACGGAACCGCCTTTGCAGCATGAATCCAAGGTCTTCCTAACAAAAGGTTGTAAGAGACTACCATATCCAACACTTGGAATTCCATGGTGAATTCCACAGACCCGATCATCAACTCCAACACTATATCACCGAGCGATTCTTTACCCCCGCCGTCGAACCACCAAACACAAACTCTGTTCTTGCGTACCCTGTTGATATCCACTTTTAGTTTGTCCAATGTAGAGAGAGGACAGATATTTGCACTGGATCCGTTGTCAATCAAAACCCGGGTAACTACAGATTCCTCGCCTTTTACCGTAAGATAGAGGGCTCTGTTATGCTTGGTGCCTTCTTCAGGTAGCTCATCATCAGCGAAGGTAACCCTGTTTACCTCGAATATCCTGTTTGCGATCTTTTCCAGGTGATTGATGGAGATCTTATTAGGTACATGGGCCTCATTCAGGATTTTCATCAAGGCCTGCCGATGTTCGTCAGAATGGATCAGTAATGACAGTAAAGAGATCTGAGCCGACGTTTCTTGAGCTGCTCTATGATGGAATAATCATGCAACTTCATTTTCTTTAAAAACTCTTCTGCTTCTTCTTCAGTCACAGGTTTCTTTACTGTTGCTGGGTTGGCCTTTCTTAATTCCGTGGGAGCGAAACATCTTCCCGAGTAGGTTAACCCCTGGGCCTCACAAACTTACTCCTTGACCTCTTTTCCCTTATAGGTTACCGTTACCCGGTCATAGTTCCATGGGATGGCTTTGTTGTCAACCATCGGCAACTGAACTGCTGGCTTGATGATGACGAGATCTATGCGAGCACCTTCTACAATCAGAACGGGTTTGTTTATTACTCCCCGCACAACCACCTTTGCCTCTCCTTGTTTTACCAATACTTTTCTTGTAGACCCCTTCACCACCACTGGTTTACTGTGCGCCTCCTTCTCATTGATCAACGGCTTATCGTTAATCAGCCCCTTTGCCGGCCTGCTTTCACTTGAACTGATTATCATTACTTTTTGAGAGGGTTTGTTAGACTCTCCTTCTGTCTGTACTAGCTCAATCATATTGGTCTCGTGATGGGCTGGGAGTGGATTCTGGTTGATGTTGGGTCCTTTCGGGGTTTGCACCTCAGTTCGACGAGTGTCGATAAGCTCCTGGATAACTGTTTTCAACTTCCAACATTTCTCCGTATCATGTCCAGGGGCTCCTGAATAGTATTCACAACTCACCGAGTGATCAAGATTTCTCGGAGGGGGATTTGGCAACTTAGCCTCAACCGGATTCAACAATCCCAACTGTCTCAATCGGTGGAACAGACTGGTGTAAGACTCTCCCAATGGAGTGAACGTCTTTGGCTTCTGCGCCTTGTCATTCCTGAAGGTTTGGTTCGGACGGAAACCTGTACCAGAGGGATTTCTATATGCTCTTGGAGGTAGGTAGTTACTTTGCGGGGCCGGTTCATGCCATGGTGCGTGGACGGGAGGTTGAACATATGTCTGAGCTTGGTAGACAGAAAAATGGGGATCTGGTGGTGGGTAGTAATGTTGTGGATGGCTATATGGAGTATGGGAGTAATTTTGTTGGTGCGGTTGTGGCTGGTTATAATATGGTGATGGGCCTCTAGATCCGAACCAAGCTTTGGACTCAACCGTTGCGATGTCTTCTTTCTTCTTCTTCCCGAGCACACCCACGGTGCCGCTCTGGATAGCCTGAGTGGTGGCTTTGATTGCCGAGTAACTCATGATTTTATTGGACTTGAGTCCTTCCTCAATCATACCGCCCATTTTCACAACCTCATTGAAAGACTTGCCAATCGCCGTCACCAAGTGACCAAATTAAGTTGGCTCCAAAGCTTGCAGAAAGTAATCGACCATCTCTCCTTCCTTCATTGGAGGATCTTCCCTCGCGGCCTGTTCTCTCCAATGGAACCCATACTCCCTGAAACTCTCCCCGGGTTTCTTCTCCAATTTTATCAATGCCAAACGATCTGGAATGATTTGTAGATTGTATTGGAAGTGGCCGACGAATGCTTGTGCCAAGTCATCCTAGGTGTACCATCTACCATGGTCTTGGCATGTGTACCACTCTAATGCAGACCCGCTCAAACTCTGGCTGAAGTACGCCATTAGTAACTCATCCTTTCCACCTGCCCCTCTCATTTTGCTGCAAAACCCTCGTAAATGTGCCACCGGATCACCATGTCCGCCATACAGATCGAACTTCGACATTTTGAATTCCGCTGGTAACTGAACATCTGGGAACACACACAAGTCCTTGTAGGCCATACTGACTTGGCCACCCAAACCTTGCATACTCCTGAAGGATTGCTTCAGGCTTTTCACTTTCTGAACCATTTCTTCCTGTTCCGGATTCTTGAGTTGCCTTTCAGGTTCTGCCGGGTTATCCAAGTGGGGGGTGTAGTAGTGCGGTTCAGGAGCTTTAAAGGTAGGCTTAGGAGAGTAGTGGTTGTCGTGAATCTGAAACAATGGCTCACTGGAGGATTTTGGTAACGTGACAGGTGGAGGTGCCACGAAAACAGGGGTGATTGGTGGAGGAGGGTTTTGTTTGGGTGGTGGAGCTTGGGGAGTGTAAGGAGTTTTCCCTTGATAATATTGGTAAATAGGGAAACTTGCCGATGGATCAGTGGGAGGATATTCCGGAGCCTGTGCCGGTAAGATAGTAGGAGTAGTGGGAGGGATTGGTAATGGTTTCCCCCTGGCCCAGGCTAGGTGCATCTATGCTATTTGTTGTCTCAGCCTGTCCATTTCCTCCTTCATTGTCTGCATTTCTGACTTTTCCTCTTCAATATTTTTTTCCGAGTTAGACATGATCTTTGGTATTGGTCCTTTTGATCTTGTTTGATAATGGTAATGTGCAGTACGTTCTAAACAAGCTAACTGTTTGAATTTTCTGGAAAACAACAAACTTGTTAGTTTTTAGAGTTTAACAAACATGTTATTGCACGTTGGGATGCAATGCACCTAGGCAGTTTAACCATTTCTATCATGTCTTTGCTTCGATTGCATGTGTCATTCCGGCTTCTTTTATCTGTGCCCCCCTTTAAATGCCAACCAGACTTTCCTTGATTTTCTCATTTTATATTTTTTTCTTTCTTTTCTTTTTAATGGTGGTCGAATCTTATCTGGATTGCCTAAGTATGTCCCCGCATGAATCAGTCCGTGCATAGTTCTGACATGATAAAGATGTAACAAAATTTTCGGGATTTTCATAACCACTTCTTTGATTACAATCATGATTCAAACACTCAAAACTCAAACAACAGACTCTAAATAAGTGAAACTACTTGACTCAAAAACACACTCAAAACTTGAACACCATGAGAATACTTGACTTAAAATCAGACTTTCAAAACCCAAAAAGTACAGACTTAAAACATCATTCTAATGCTCTAAAATTCCCTGGGGTCCGCGAGGCATCATTCGGCCTTACCGCGGACCTTTGTGCCAGATCTCTTTGCAGCCTTTTCAATTCTCCCATAATCTGGCGGACAAAAATCATCACCGCAGCAAAGAAGGTAGTACGAGTCATATCCTCGCATTCTCGGCATTTTATAGTGATGTAGTGCGCGATGTCTTCCACCATTTCCCTGATTCTGCCTTTTTCCTACAGCAACCGTTCTTTCTGTTGATTCTGCGTTCCCAGTACTTGAGAGTTACGAAAGAGTTGATCTTGAAATTCGTGCATTTGTTCCTCCATCCACGCCATTAGGTCATAACAGTGTTTCCTATCTGCTCTGAAATTTCTGGCTTGCCTGAATACCCTGTCTTTGAGAGTGGATATTGTTTCTCTCAGGATAGTGATGCTCCCCTCATAGTCTCCTTCGTTTGCTGCATATGAAGTGCCCGCTCTTTTGCACCCCTTGCCCATCTGGCTCGGATCCTTGCCAAGCTAGCTTCAGATATTTCCAAGTCCTCTTGGCATTCGCGGGCTTTCCCTTTTAGTTCATTTATGAGTTTTTGGTCAGCCCGACTCCTTTCTGATTTCCCGACAGCTGTTCTCATTTCTTGGATACGACCTTTAAGGTCCTCATTTTCTTGGATTAGCTTCTTCTTTTCCCCCTCATCTGCAGCGGCTTGAGCATCCTTTTTAAATTGAAGTTCCATGTCTTGCTTCTCCAGCTTGCCTATTGTGGCCTTGTATTCGCATTCTTTAGCCAACCAGTCCCACTGTTCCTGTGATGATTCGACGAAATCCTGGAGGTGGGGTCTTTTAGATGGCCTCCCAAATGCCACTTCCCGTCTGTAGCATGCATGATACCCGGGTGAAACTTCTCCTCTAGCTAGATCCCGTACACAAGTATTTGCCGCCAAGTATTGACATTCACTCCAGATCTGACGGACTTTGGCTTCCGGAAATTGACCATCAGGGCTAATCTCAATTACCTGGATACTAAGATCCTCATCTTTGGGCACTATTTGGCATCTCCCGAGTTGTCTCAAAACCTGATATGGAGCATAAGGCTGAATGCTCTTAAGTCCCATCAAGAGAAAATAAGGCCTAGCCGCTGGCATATATATGATTTCATCGACAGGTAACCATCCAAGCGTCCACTGTACTTGACTGGCAGTGAGGGTTTGAAAGTATGATTTCCATGTCGTGACTCCTTCAAGTAAGCTGACCCCATCAATTCTCGTGTAAAACTCCCCTATACAGGTTTTCTGAGATGAACCATAACTCAAGAGCGGGGAATGGAGACATAGGTGTTCGGTCATCCACATTTGTAACAACAAATTACACCCTTCAAAGAAGTCTCCTTCGGCTTTACAAACTGTGAGAGCTCGGAAGATATCAGCTAATATCATGGGCGCAAGAGTACTTTTGTCTTGAATGAGTAAAGTACTGACGACCCCAGCTATTTTATATCAATGTTTCCATCTTTCCTCGGGAACACCAAAAGCCCCAAAAAGGTTATCATAAAAGCAACGCGTCTATGTTCATCCTATTTTTGGTGGTTACTTTTGCTGCTTAACTTGTTGTCCAGATTGTCGAACCCTCCCACGTGGCCGTATCTTTGGTATATGAAGGGAAGAGTACAAAAGCCTTTTGCCAAATTCGGGTTATGGACCGTCCTGATTATCTTCAATGAGTCTAAGAATCGATGCACAACTACAGTTCTCGGAGCAACCAGGTACTTGTGTCTTAAAGGAACTTCAGCATTTCCGATGTATCCGACTATTTCCTCTAAGGTCGGGGTGAGTTCAAAATCTAAAAAATGGAACACGTTGTGTGTCGGGTCCCAGCATGTGACCAATTCTCTTATGATGTCCCCCTGAGGCACAATCTCCAACAAACCAGTAAGACCTTTCTAGTACTTTTTGACCTCGTCCTGTCCTTCTTTACCTAGATCGTTCCACCATAGACGCAACTCTAGAGGGATTTTATTCATGATCGAGAAAGGTTCATTTTGAATCGTGCTCATCCTGCACATTTATTAAGGTGATTTAATCACTTATTTTGACCTAAAAGGGAAAAATAACACTATTTTTGTTCAAATTTCTAATTTAAAACAAACAGCCGGTTTTGCAGATACGACCTTTTAGGACTTCGGGAAGAAGATTTTAAGGCTGTGCCCGCTAACCGTTGAAAATGACCCAAGGTGGCTGTTCTCGTAAAAACAGTCTTCTGGCGCCCTTTTAGGGACTTTCGACTTATTTTAGACAAGAATGGCCTCACCTGACTTATTCATGACAAACTAAAATTTTTGTTATTTTTGGGCTATTTTTGCAAAAAGAAAGTTGGACCCGATGGGGGTTGCCTACGTATCACACATCCGGTGAGAATCAAACTTATGTAGTTCGGGCAAATAAGACAATCTATATTTGAGAACAAAACACTCTTTTTTTTCATTGTTAAATAAAACTAACTATTTTTAAAAATAAGACTTTTTTTTTTCATTTTTCATTGGCAAATAAAACAAACTATTTTTGAAAACAACTCTTTTTTTTCCTCTTTTTTTCTTCTTCTATTTTTCTCAAAAATTCGGCAGAGTTTCGACGCTATTTGGACATTGGATTTTCCCAAACAGGTAATTATCTCTTTTTAACCCTTATACCGCTATTTCTTTTAAAAGCCGGTCAGCATGCGAATCCACAACAAATAAATACACAAATAGGATGCATCAGGATGGTCCATTATTCCGGGTACACCTGTCCTAGACGGACCCAACCCCTGTGTTGAGTCCCCTAAGTCAAAATGCACATGATGCAGATAAGCGTTCCTACTAGGGATCCGACATGAGGCTGAGTTATTTTAGGTTCAAAACCTGAGTATATGTTCTAGACGGTGTACCCAAGCGGACAACTTGAGTCTAGGAGGGGTCTACATACCAGGAACCAAAGGGCCATCCGGCTTAGTAACTTGTCCGGCCTCTTTCTTATTTCAAGGTATGACACTAATAGAATAGGGAGTCTCGACCAGTGAGCACATCCCCGGAGATAATAAGAGAAGGGTTTCGTAACAGTTTATATATACAGTTCAAATAATATCAAAGCGGTAAAAAGCAACATTTTGCACATTAAGCCCAACATGTAAAAATATCAGATAATAAACAAAGCCAAATACAACAATTCATCTAAGCTCGAATTCTGAACCCTGAACCAGAAGTTCTGGGTTCCTATCACCAGCAGAGTGGCCAGAGCTGTCACACCTCCTTTTTCTTATACCCCAGAAGGGCATAAAGGAGTTTTTTCAATTAAAGGACAATCGAAACGAGATTTATTTAAAAGATTCAGAGTCACCACTACCGAGATTTATGGTGTCCCAAGTCACCGGTTGAGAATCCTGAATCGAGGAAAAGAATGACTCTGTATTACAGTCCGCGAACCGAAAATTCGAGTAAGGAATTCTGTTAACCCGGGAGAAGGTGTTAGGCATTCTCGGGTTTCGTGGTTCTAGCACAGTCGCTCAATTGTCATATTTGACTTATTTATTCGACTTTAGAACATGTTTTAACCTATGTGCCTTTTAACTTTGAACCGCTCTTATGATTATTTTTAAAGAGAATTGCAACGTCGTGAAAACACATATCGAACCACATCACATAAATGCACTCGAGGTTTTTGACACATTTCAACTTCGTTGGGATTTGAATTTAGGTCACATAAATGTGCACCCGAGTTTAGGAAGGTAATGTTATTAAAATACGCGCCTAAAGAGACTAACACATTATTATCTTTGGGGAAGGCCGTGAAATTCGCTAAACGACCCGTCCCGAAATCCAAGTATTTTAATACAAACGTTTATCGAGGGCCCCACAATTTATGTATTTTGTTTAGCGAGGCTCATCTCATTTTATTATTTAAAAGGCAAACCTAAAACAACTATGATTTTCTATTTTTATTTGTCTCTAATAGAAAAATCCTAATTAATTATTATGGTTTAAATATTACTATATTAGGGTCCAGGAACTCATATGAATTCTGACCCTCAACCAGTTCGGGCCTTGAACATAGCCCATATAAAGAAATCGTTATTCAGGTGTGCATAACGGGCAGACAATTCGTAGGCCTGGGCCCAGCTCCAAACAAACACTTAATTAGTACAAAGGCCAGAACTGTCCGAAAATGGACTGTTGAGCTCTGATCGTTAAACCAAACCAAGTCTCAACTCAATTTGAACAAATATGCACTGAGATTGCTTCAAGTTATTCAAAGTTTGCTCAACAATTTGTAATAAGGAAGAACGATGTTCACCTACTCAAACTAATGAAACACTGATAATTCAAATTCCAGTTTAAGGCTTAGATTATCTTACCTATTTTAGCTACTAGTGGATTCCCGGATATTACTAAAGGTGAAAAGCCAACTAGAAGCATGATTTTGATAAACACAAAGCAAACCGATTATTTTCAGATTGATCCAAGTTAAACTTACTGAATCAGCACCCAAGTAATCCGTGATTTTAGAACTGAACTGCTGAAATTGTTACTGGAAAAATGTTATCATGCTGGACTTAAGCAAAGGCCTATATACTGATTAACAACTCAATTTCTAGCTGTCACTACACATGAAAATCATAAATCATAAAAATCATTTCCGCTTCAAGCTAGTTTTCTGATTTCAAAAGTTAAACTACACAAACAAAACCATACTACATCAAAGTGAGTGAATATAACCAAATCTATCAGTCTAAATAGTCCAAAGTCTGTCACATTTATACAATGTAAACACGAATCAGAAGTAAATCTAAGCAAATACAGGCCAACTATTATCTATTCAACTATGACAATTCAAACATAATTTTTAGGAAACAAATGGACGAATATTTCATTTAACAATTTTACTTCATAGCTTCATCAAAACATGATTCGAATGTGTACCTGGGAATCAAATGACAACAGAAGAAAAGGTGATCAGCAGCAAGTAATAACAACTGGTATCCAGCAGTCACAAGCAGCAACACCATGCAGAAATCAAACAATAACCCAGGGCTAATTCAATCAATCCAGGAAGAGTTTGAAACCAAGCAGAAACCAGAAATCAACCACACATGACTTGACCAAACCAATTGAACTTGAAATTGAACCCAACTTCAAACATACTCAGCATATAACCCAACTGAACTCGAAGCAAACAGATCCAATCCTACAAGTGACTCCAGATGCTTTAATCTTGAATATAGAATAGAAACAGAGAAATTTAAGCTATTTCTAATCATGAGTGAGCTAAAGAGCTGGATTGCTGGCTGAAAATTTGAAAATGATCTAAGAAGGGCAATGAAACAGTAATGCTCTTCTCTCTTCAAAACTGAATTCTCTCTCAATGTGAATCTCTCTGAATCTCCTACTCTCTATCTTTTTGCCCGTCTGCCCCCCTGAAAAACTCTATATCTCTCTCAATCTGAATCTCCCCCCTCTCTTCTGTCCTCCCCTGTATTTATATCCAAACTTCCACTCCTTTCCGGCTCTTAAGAGCATTTTCCATTAAGAAAACCATTTCCCCCCATGTTATTCCCTGTGCTTTTCCCTGTGCTTCCCACCAATAAAACACTAATTAGAGTTCCACTATTGATACCCTTTTCCCATTATTTTAATCCATTGGTATGGGCAGCCTATTTTCTAATCAATTCCCCTTAACCCCCATATTATTCCCTGACTTCCAGCTTAGCAAAGCACTCAAACAACCAATACCAATCCCTTTTTATCATATTAACTCATTAGTTTAATAGTGCACTAACATTTGATACTGGCCGGCCACTCAGTTTCAGAATTATTAAGTTTTCCCCCATGTTTTCTGATTTCCCACCTCTACAGGTACTCAACATGCTGTCATTTCATTTATGAATTCATTAATTTAGTGGTGCATTATCCAGGGTTATTCAACAAGCACACAGAAAATACATAAAGATTTTAAAAACTTCAAGGTTGAACCATTTCAGTGTTAAAAAATATTTCTCACACAAACGATTCAAGATTGAAATTGACTAGCGAACAATCAAGGACTGACACTTTTGAAGTTCAAACCTTGAAACAATTTAAACAAGATCAGAAGTAAAAATAAAAATTGCAAACAGATTTTCATATCAGACTTAATTGAACCAGAAGTTAAACAAGCTAAGAAAGCATATTGAGGAAATAGCTCACAGAACAACAAAACAAGAACAATGAAAGAAAAGAGGAAAGATGAACAGGATTACCTAAACTGGCTAGACTCAGAAATTCTTCTCTTCAGATTCTTGATTTAAACCAAACGAGGTCTCAATCACGTGTTCTCAGATGAAAACACATGATCGAGGTCTCGTTTGGTCTTAATCATCTGTGTACATGAACCAGAACTTAACCTCTTCGGGTCTATTTTATTTCAATTTTGACGAGTCTTGGGGATATTTGAAAAGAGCCAGTTGTGGATTTAGGGTGAGGGTAGTGTGGTGATCATCTGGTGTTGATTTAAGGCTAAGGGGAGGTGGCGCCGCTACCAAGGGATTTTGTGGTGGCGCTAGGGTTTTTGGACTTAAACTAATATTCTAAGGGTTTTGAATCGATTCGAAGGAATATGGTTGGTGATTGGGCAAGAGGAAGTCAAGGGGGTTCAGGGGTGTAACTTTGGCGGCCATCAGAAGTGATGTCGCCGGACACGGTGGAGAAACTGTTAGTTTTTTGGTTATTCGAAGAGATGGGCTGGGATTCGAAGGAAGATGAGGGTGGAATGGAGATGGGGAGGTTGAGGTTAAGAGATGGTGTAATTTTGGGGGTTATTGGGCCACTGGAACCGCCGTGAGGCGATTTCCGGTGGGTGGAGTAAGGCGGAGAGGGAGGCTGGTCTCTGAAGCCTGTGAGGGACGGTATAAGGGGGAGGGGGGCTTGGTTTGGGGGGTGGGGTATGGTTTGAACTTATATACCAGGAAGTGGATTGAATACAGACCGTTAGATCAATTAAGATCAACAGCCTAGATCATTTGATTAAACGAGACCGGGTTATGAGGACATCTTTGGATCGTTAGATCAAAATGAAACGAATGGTTCAGATCCAATCACGCCCAAACGACGTCGTTTGGTTTCGCTGGTGGAAGGATGGGTTGGGACGGGTATTAGGCCGGCACATATTTGGTTTTGGGCTAGTTGATTTTAATTTAACAACGGCCCAATCTGATTTCTTCTAATTCTTTTCTCTTTTCTTTTATTTCCTAAAATTCTAGCTAAAATAAAATATAAACCTAGGTTAATTATTGATCAAATTATCCTAAAACACTAATTAATTCCAAATTATAAACATCACTAATATTTAAATACCAAATCACACAATTAAACACCAACATGCAAAGTGCATTAATTTTATGTTTTTCTTCATTTTATATTTAACTCAAAAATCATAAAATTGAATCCTAAATGCAAATGCAACCTATTTTTTGTTTGTTTTTTTCTTATTAATTTTAAAAAAATACACAGGCACAAACAAATGCAAATAACAACAAAATGTCACGAAAATTCACAAAATTGCACACAATAGAACAAACATCTTTGTTTTGATTTTATGGGAGTAATTCATGTGAGGCAAAAATCACGTGCTCACACCTCTTTTATTATATCAGTGCTTTACTTCTATGTTTCTATTCTCTATCATGTTTGTGTGCACATATGTGGTATGAGTTAGCTTGGCTGGACTTCTTTGTGCTATTCTTTTGTTTCTGTCTTTTTAATGATGCCAAAAGGGGGAAAATAATAGTAAGGGGGAAACATGTGTAAGTAAGGGCGTAAAGTCAGAGGAAACATGTGTGAGTAAGGGCATAAAGTCAGGGGGAACCTGTGCTCTCCTGTTACTTAATCTGGTTCTCTTAGCTCTAAATCCATGTTATCCTTGTTAAGTTTGTCATCATCAAAAATGGGGAAATTGATAGGTTTTCAATATCTTTGCCTTATGTTTTGATGATCTAACAAACTTAATGTCATGGGCCAGATGGGGAACCTGACTTACTTGGACTACATTGCATTTAACGGGTTCCAGCTAAATAAGAACTGCTACAACTTCAGGAGCTAGGAAACTAAACAAGGAACTGATACCCTTGTGGTTCCCTCATAGCAATACAAAGTCAATTGGACACAGCTAGAAATGAAGTGACTGTCTGCACTGTTTCTGCCGTACTACACTATTTCCAGCGCCCACTCATTCCATGACCAATTAAAGTGCTCACATCATTTCAAGTGATGTGATCAGGGTGTACCAACATGAGTTTATATTGAAACATTACTTGAATGTTTCAGTTTCTCATTCAAGCCTTTCGAAAAATAGAGAAATCAATCCTTACGAGCTTGAAGAACAAATTTGAACGCAACTACGGACCAATTTCTAAAGTTATCATGTTGTTGTCCTTAGTTGAGTTAAACTTTGTGATTGTACTTATTGTATCTCCTATATTGCTTAGGTAGAAGCACTGATTAGGAAATACTCTTGTAAAGTCCGTAAACTTTTTGAGTTTATGTTGTGACTAGGTTTAGTCATAAGCAAAAGCCTTTGTAACTGTAGAGTGACAAAGTGGTTTGTGGTGAGAGAATCACAAGTAAGTAAAAGTCTTTGTAACTAGGGAGTCACAAAGTGGCTTGTGGTAAGAGTACCACAAGTTAGTTTAGTTAAATTCTTTGTGATGGAGTCATTACAGAGTGGCTTGTAATAGGTTTTTACAAGTTAGTGAAGTTGAAAGCCTACTGGTGTAGGTCGTGGTTTTTGGTCCCCTTGTGTGGGATTTTTCCACGTAAAAAATCCTGTGTCTCATTTACTTATAGTTATTAGCATTCTTAGAAGAATCTCATAGCAGACCAGGTACTCTACTGTTTGGTGGACTCATACAAACTAACAATTGGTATCAGAGCAGGTTCCTCCTATCAGACTAACACCTATGAAGGATCCTCATGGCTGCTCCGCCAAATTTTGAAGAAGGTCAATCTACATACCGACCACCCAAGTTCAATGGACAATACTATCGGTGGTGGAAAATAAGAATGCATGATTTTATCATGGCTGAGGATTATGAGTTATGGGATATTATATGTGATGGTCCTTATGTTCCAACAAAGGTACTGGAAGAACTTCCATTTTCATTGGCAAAAACTAGGAAAGAATACACCGACGGAGACAAGAAAGCTGTGGAGAAGAATTTTTGTGCCAAGAAAATTTTAGTATGTGGAATAGGACTTGAAGAATACAATAGAATCTCCGTCTGTGACACTGCCAAGGAAATATGGGAAGCTTTGCAAATAGCTCATGAGGGAGCCATACAAGTAAACAGTCTAAGGTCGATATGCTCATTAACGAGTATGAACTCTTCAAAATGAAGGATGATGAATCCATTCAAGATATGCACACAAGATTCACCTCCATAATATATGAGTTACACTTACTTGGTGAAATCATTCCTAGAAACAAGCTACTGAGGAAAATCCTCAGCATTCTGCCTAGCCCTTGGGAAAGCAAAGTGAATGCTATTACTGAATCAAAGGACTTACAGGAGATGACCATAGAAGAGCTGATCGAAAATTTGAAGACCTACGAGATGAATAGGAAGATAGATAATGAAAGAAGATAACCAAAGACGGAAAAAAACCTGGTACTTAAAGCTGACAACAATGACTGAAGTGATGAAGACACTGACATGTCTTACTTAACCAAAAGATTTTAGAAGATGGTCAGAAGAAATGGAGAATTGCTAAAAAGGGACAGCTCTAACAAACCAAAAAACTATGATCGTTGTCATAAGTGTGGGAAGCCTGGACACTTCATGAAAGACTGTCCTCTCTTGAAGCAAGAATTCTCCAAGAACAACCATGTGAAAACAGTTAGGACGAACCAGGTTCCTTTCAGGATTTCAAGAGAAAAAGATATGCTGACAAAATGGTGAAATAGGCTCTTGCAGCATGGGGGGGGGATTCCTCTAGTGAGTCTGAAGATGAACTTGATGCTGGTGATAGTTCCATGATATCAGTTGAAAGCGAGGAAATTGAA
The DNA here is from genome assembly GCA_026770625.1 of Nicotiana glauca. Lineage (NCBI taxonomy): Eukaryota > Viridiplantae > Streptophyta > Magnoliopsida > Solanales > Solanaceae > Nicotiana > Nicotiana glauca. The sequence continues at coordinate 40,626 of MU684638.1, forward strand.
TATGACTCAACTTTTGCTTTGATGGCCCAATCAGATAATGATGAAGATAATGGTAACAAAGAGTTAAACTTCAAGGATGTTCAGAGAAATCTGAAATCCTATTCTCCAAAAAACACATGTCTTTAGCTAATGTATTAATTGATGCATATCATAGTCTTGTGGAGGATAGGGATTCTTTGACCTTAGAACTAGAAGAATTTGAACAAACTAGAGACGACTTAGTGGCTGTAGTTATTGACCATAAGGAAACCATTGAAAACTTCAGAAAAAAAAGATCTTTTGGAAGTAATTACAGACCTAAGAGAAACAATAGTGAGACCAGGAACTAAGTCAAAACCTGAAAATTCTGGAAAGGGAAAGGAGATAGCAGTGAAGAACACATTAGGCTTTAAAATGAGGTGAAAGCTATGGGAACTAGGATGTGTGTTGAAATTGAGAAAAACAAGCACCTCCAAACTGATCTGGAAAGAGTAAAGAATGATCTTGAAAAGTCCCTAAAGTGGACCTGGTCCTTAGAAGCTACCACTGCCAAGCACACTAATGATGGTGAAAACAGGCAGGGAATAGGGTTCCAAAGGGAGAAAACTCCTCACAACCCTCACAACAATTACTTCACTGTCTCTGATAACTAGCCTTATACCCAATGCGGAAACAATAGGCACTTCAAAGAAAATTGCCAGGTCAGGGATCGATATGTTCACAAAAACAAAGTGCTTGCTGAAAAGGTGACTACAAAAGAGGGACCAGGTTCCATTCACAAAAAAACACATTACCGGCGTGGACTAAGAGAACTCTTATTCATCCTCTTGCCTACTACAAGGGACCCAAACTTGCTTGGGTTCTTAAAACTAACTCTTAATCTCTTTGTGCTGGGAATAGTAAAAGGAAGCGGTCAACAATAGTTCATGGACAGTGGGTGTTCAAAGCACATGATTGGGAAAACCATGGACTTTCTTTTACTAAAAGCCCTGTAAGGAGGGAGTGTATCCTTTGGCAATAGGAAAAAGGGGTACATTCTTGGAGTTGGAAAAGTCAGGAAGTCACTCACTCATTCTATTGAAAATGTGTACTATGTAAATGGCGTTAAGTACAGTCTCTTGAGTGTCTCTCAAATCTATGATAAAGGAAACAAGGTGGAATTTTTGTCCAAAATATGTACATTCACTGATCTGGTAACTGGTGATGTAGTACTTTTGGCCAAAAGATACAGGAACATCTATGTTGCTGATTTTGAGTCCTTACAGAGTGGTGATTTAAGTTGTTTGAAAGCTGTTGATGATGATGCTGAACTATGGCTCAGAAGACTGGGCCACGCATGTTTTTCTCTTCTGAAAAACTAATTCAGAAGGACCTGGTCCATGGTCTGCCTATGACAAAATTCAAGATGCAAAAGGTCTGTGATGCCTTTGCTAGAGGAAAACATGTAAAGTCCTCCTTTAAGTCTAAAAGAGATGTGAGCACCTCAAAGCCACTAGAGCTTCTGCATATGGATCTATGTGGCCCTATGAGAGTGCAAAGTAGAGGAGGAAAAAGATACATTTTTGTGATAGTAGATGACTACTTCAGATTCACATGGACTCTGTTTCTCAGAACTAAAGATGAAACTATTGAGGTGTTTGTGGCTTTCGTAAGGAAAATCCAGGGAAGATGGAGTCTAGAGTCGCATGCATTAGAACAGATCATGGGACAGAATTTGACAATGTCAAATTTGATGAGTTTTGCAATGAAAATGGCATCACTCACAACTTCTCAGCTCCCAGAACTCCCCATCAAAATGGAGTAGTAGAAAGGAAGAACAGAACTCTGGAAGAGATGGTAAGAACAATGCTAATCGACAGTGCAATTGCAAAGAACTTCTGGGCTGAAGTAGGCTCCTCGAGCCTGGTATGAGAGGTTGTCAAAGTTCCTCTTGGAAAATGGCTTTAAAAGAGGGAAAATTGACAACACTTTATTTTTGAAGAAATGAGGAAGGAACCTACTTATTGTTCAGGTCTATGTTGATGATATCATTTTTGGGGCAACAACTGATTCTCTGTGTGAAGAATTTTCACAACTCATGGGAAGTGAATTTGAAATGAGCATGATGGGGGAACTGAACTTCTTCTTGAGTCTTCAAGTAAAACAGTCCCCAAAGGGTATATCCATTTGTCAGCAAAAATATATCAAGGAGCTCTTGAAGAGGTTTGATATGGAAGCATCAAAGGTGATAGACACTCCCATTGCTACTGCCACTCGACCGGACATGGATGAAGCTGGATCTCCTGTAAACTAAACCATGTATAGAGGCATTATTGGGTCTCTCCTCTATCTCACTGCTGACAGACCTGATATTGTCTTTAGTGTGGGGCTATGTGCAAGGTTTCAATCAAATCCTAAGGAATCTCATTTGAAGGCTGCCCAAAGAATACTAAGATATCTCAAAGGAACACATGACCTGGTTCTGTATTATCCCTCAGGTGACAGTTTTAATATTATTGGTTATGCTGATGCAGACTATGCAGGTTATCTTGTGGATAGGAAAAACACTTCTGGAATGGCTCACTTCTTAGGTTCATGTCTTATCTCTTGGGGCACAAGGAAGCAAAATTCAGTGGCTCTTTCAACAGCTAAAGCAGAATATGTAGCTGCACCATCCTGCTGTGCTCAACTTTTATGGATCAAGCAGTAACTGGAGGACTTTGGGGTACTCACTGAGAGTGTGCCCCTTCTATGTGACAGCACCAGTGCACTCAACATGGCCAAGAATCCAGTTCAACACAAAAGGACAAAGCATATTGATGTGAGGCATAACTTTCTAAGGGACAATGTGGAGAAAGGGCTGATATATATGAAGTCTTGTAGCACAGAAGACCAAATTGCAGACATTTTCACCAAGGTATTAGAGAGGGAACAATTTGAAAGAAACAGAGTGAAGTTGGGGCTTTTAAAGCCCAATTGAGAACCTGATTCCTCTTTATCTGGCTATGAAAGTTACCTTCAAGAAATAACTGACTAAAAGTATTTTCTGGTCATGTCTAACTTACTTTAATACCATTGCAAGTAAACATAAATGATGAGCATAGAAGCTGTAGATACAATGCATGAATGATAAAACAGGATTGATTCTTTCAAATAAAAGGTCAAGAACCTAGTTCTTGTACCAAAGGTTAGTAATTTTGTGCATCCTTTAAAACATATCTTAAAAAGGATACAAAACACAACTGCCATGTCATTCAACTTTTTAGATCCTGCTGTCACATCTCTTCACTTCAAATCATTCCATCTCCCTCTGAAGTTGCACTTCTCCATGCACAACCGCCGTTTCAGAACCGGTGCCTATTCCTCTCTCGTCATAATCATCCTCTACTTATAAACAAAACCCCTTTTCTGTTCTCCCTAACCATAAGTCCTCCATTAGAATTTCCCAAAAGCATTTTCACACCACTTTTCAAATGGCTGAGACAAACTCCGACCTCCCTGCCTCAATCGTACCTACTATTGATAAACCTATGGAGACTTTTGTTCCTACTGAGACTTCCTTACCCACTCTTACTCTTCCCGCTAAAGTCACACCTCACCCAGATTCCCCGTCTCTCTCTATTTTAGAAACCCCTAAAACTCCATCTTCTACGGTTCCCACTAGTCCAAGACCAAGTGGAGAACAAGGTCAAAACCCTGAGGTCACAGAGAGCTCTGCTATCGTTGCTACTAATTTCGTGGTGGAAGTAGTACCAATTGAGAAAGAGAATGTTGTAACCGTCTTTGTGGTGTCTGTTGATGGTGTATTGCATGAGATCATCTCTCAAAAAAGTGAGGTACAAGGTGTGGGGGATGAAGGGGCGATTGTAACTGTTGAAGGCGATGCACTAGCAGATACTACTGGGACCTCACATGAGGAACCTGATCCCTCTCCAGAGGACCCAGGTCAGGTCTCTCATTCCCAGGACAGTTCTGTTCCTATATTCGCTGATGTGCCCTTGGAAATACAAGTACCTAAAATGAGGTCCAGTGATGAGGAGGACCTAGATAACGTGGCTCTTGATAGTTAAGATGAGAGTTGTGTCCACTCTTGAGTCTGGAACCAAATGACCTACTACTAGGCTTCAAGCTAAGGTGGCCTACGATTTACCCTTCAAAAGAGCAAGTAAAATAGTAAGAAGAAAATGAGGAAGTTTATGAAAGACAGTGTACCCGTAAGTGATGAGGTGATCCCTGCAGTAGAGGCGGAAGAGGAAACTCCAGATGAACCCGGTTCACTGGTTAGACGGTCTCCGAAAAAGAAGAAGCCTGCTTCAATAGAGAAGGGGTCAACCTCAAAGTCCAAGTTGAAGGAGGTGGTGAGTGAGTTCTCGATATCTGATGAGGATGTGCTAGTCAAATCCAAGGGAAAAGGAAAATTAAGTGGTGAGAAGTCCGGCAAACGCAGTGTGAAATTATTGAGGAACCTGGTTCTGTGAAGAGAATGAGAAGTGAAGTCAGCCTTGGCTCTGAACGCTGGAGGCACCAAAAGGTTCTGCTGGGTTGTATATTTGACCCCGCAATCTCTGAGATGGCTGGCATGCGACATACTCTTAAAATGGTTGAGTTTCAACAATGGGAGCATCTATTTAAAATAGATGGCCCTAAGGCTTATGAAGATGAGGTACAGAGCTTCTTTTCTAGCCTTTTTCCCGTTGAGACCGACCACATCTGTGCTTTGGTGAATGGAGTGGATATAGTGTTTGATGTAAAGGTGCTTGGTGAGATTCTTAAAGCTCCTACAGCCTGTGTGTCCAGTATAAAGGATGTCTGTCAGTTTAACTTCAAAAATGCCATGGTAAAGGACAACGCAAACCAAAAGGGGGACCAGATCCATAAGAAGGCGTTACTCTCGGTTTATCAGCTACTTTTTGAATTGGTCAACAAAGTTCTATTGCCTTGAGCTGTGAGGAGGTCCGTGACCTTTGAGCCTGGCTTGTTCTTGATGGAGAAACTGGACAACTTTAAACCTGTAAGCTTGCCTGCTATTATGAATGAGCACATGCTAAAGGTATCCACCTTCAAGGATGGGAATCATGGCCTTTCTTACGGGTTTTTTCTTACAAGAGTGTTTCATTTGTTTGAAGTGCCATTGGGGCAAGGCAATGTGGTGATTAAGAAGCAGACTTTCTCACATACTACCTTGGAAGAATGCGAGTGCCGAGAAAAGAATGGGGGAGTAAGAAGTACATCAACTATTTCACAGCTAATTAATGCTCAGAATAGTGCAATTGAGGAAATTTTGTCAGTTGAAGGCTAGGAATGCTATCCTGGAAGGTCAGCAAGCCCAAGGGGTTCCAACGTCAAATGATGAAGTAGCTCGTTTGGCAAAAGAGAATGCTGATCTCAGGGTGCAAGTAGAGAACCTGAAAGCAGAACTGCTCAATGAGAAAAAGTTGGCCAATGCCCGAATAAATCTTGTTCTCCAAACACTTACTGCAGCCTCCAAGCCTTCTACTCTTAGTGCCCCTTAAGTACCTCTTCAGTGACCGGATTCTAGAAATGTTCTTCAGTTTTCTTTTGTTCTTGTTTGTCTGACAGTTGTTTTGTTTTATTTTCTTTTTTATGTGGTAGGGATAGAACACTACTGCTCCCGCTTTAACAATCCAATGTTGCATGTTGATTTTTAAGAAAAGGCATATTAAAAGTTTATCAATATAAATTCTATCCTATTTTATTATATCAGTGCTTTACTTCTATGTTTCTATTCTCTATCATGTTTGTGTGCAAATATGTGGCATGAGTTAGCTTGGCTGGACTTCTTTGTGCTGTTCTTCTGTTTGTGTCTTTTTAATGATGCCAAAAGGGGAAAAATAATAGTAATGGGGAAACATGCATAATTAAGGGCATAAAGTTAGGGGAAATATGTGTAAGTAAGGGATAAAGTCAAGGGGAACCTGTGCTCTCTTGTTACTTAATATTGTTCTCTTAGCTCTAAATCTATGTTATCATTGTTAAGTTTGTCATCATCAAAAAAGGTGAAATTGATAGGTTTTCAATGTCTTTGCCTTATGTTTTGATGATCTACCAAACTTAATGTCAAGGGCCAGATGGGGAACCCGATTCCTTTGGACTACACTTCATTTAACAGATTCCAGCTAAATGAGAACTGCTACATCTTCAGGTGCTAGGAAACTAAACAAGGAACTGATACCCTTGTGGTTCCCTCATATCAGTACAAAGTCAATTAGACACAGCTGGAAATGAAGTGATTGCCTGCACTGTTTCTGCCGCACTACACTGTTTCCAGCGCCCATTTATTCCCTGACCAACCAAAGTGCTCACATCATTTCAAGTGATATGATCAGGGTGTACCAACATGATTTTATATTGAAACATTACTTGAATGTTTCTGTTTCTTATTCAAGCCTTTCGAAAAACATAGAAATCAATGCTCACGAGCTTGAAGAAAAAAGTTGAATGCAACTACGGACCAGTTCCTAAAGTTAGCATGTTGTTGTCCTTAGTTGAGTTGTAACTTTGTGATTGTACTTATTTTATCTCCTAAATTGCTTAGCTAGAAGCGTTGATTAGGAAATCCTCTTGCAAAATTTGTAAACTCTTTTGAGTTTATTTTGTAACTAGGTTTTGTCATAAGAAAAAGCCTTTGTAATTGTAGAGTGACAAAGTGGCTTGTGGTGAGAGCATCACAAGTTAGTAAAAGTCTTTGTAACTAGGGAATCACAAAGTATCTTGTGGTAAGAGTACCACAAGTTAGTTGAGTTAAATTCTTTGTGATGGAGTCATTACAAAGTGGCGTGTGATAGATTTTTACAAGTTAGTAAAGTTGAAAGCCTAATGGTGTAGGTCGTGGTTTTTTGTCCCCTTTTGTGAGATTTTCCACGTAAAAAAACCCCTATCTCATTTACTTACAGTTATTAGCACTCTCAGCAGAATCTCGTAGCGGACCATTTACTCTACTGTTTGATAGAATCATACAAACTAACAGACTCCCTCAGTCGTAGATCTATGGGTAGGCTGTCATATTTACAGCCAGAGAAGAGAGGAATAGCCCATGAGATTCATCAGCTAGCTAGTCTTCGAGTTCGGTTACTGGACTCAGGTGATATTGGAATTACTATTCAGGATACAACAACATCCTCTTTAGTAACTGAAGTAAAGGAATTCCAGTACGAGGATCCTTTGTTAGTTCATTATAGGGATACCACCCCTCAGAAGGAGAAGAAACCATTTGAAATTACAAAAGATGGAGTCCTCAGATATCAAGGACGATTATGTGTTCCTAATGTTACAGGGATGCGTCGGCAGGTTATAAGAGAAACTCATTTTTCTCGTTATTCTATCCATCCAGGAGCGACAAAGATGTATCATTGATATCCGGGAAGTATATTGGTGGGACAGAATGAAAAAGGATATCGCGGAGTTTGGTTCTTAGTGTCCTAACTGTCAGCAGGTTAAGATTGAGCATCAAAAACCCAGTGGATTATTGCAGGCTATGGAGATTCCGATTTGGAAATGGGAAGTAATCAATATGGATTTTATCGTAGGCTTACGTCGTACCCAGCATAAGTTCGATTCTATATGGGTGATTGTTGATAGGCTTATAAAATCAGCCCATTTTCTGCCAGTTAGGACTATATATTTCGTAGAGGATTATGCAAGGCTTTATATTAAGCAGATAGTACGACTGCATGGTGTCCCTGTATCTATTATCTCGGATAGAGGAGCTCAATTTACATCTAACTTCTGGAGGTCCATCCAAAGAGGATTGGGGACTTAGGTAAGTCTTAGTACATCATTTCATCCCCAGACAGACAGACAGGCTGAGCGTACTATTCAGACACTTGAGGATATGTTACGGGTTTGTGTGATCGACTTTAAAGGTAGCTGGGATCATCATCTGCCGCTTATTGAGTTCTCATATAATAATAGCTACCATTCCAGTATTCAGATGGCTCTATACGAAGCTCTTTATAGACGAAAGTGTAGGTCGCCTATAGGGTGGTTCGATGTTGGGGAAACTCTGTTAGTAGGACCAGAATTGGTACAACAGGAAATCGAGAAAGTTAAGCTTATACAGGAAAGGCTATTAGTAGCTCAAAGCCGTCAGAAGTCTTATGCTAATAATCAATGGCGGGACTTGGAGTTTCAGGGTGACGACTGGGTATTGCTAAAGGTAACACCGATGAAAGGTGTTAAAAAGTTTGGTAAGAAAGGAAAACTTAGCCCTCGGTACATTGGGCCATATAGGATCTTACCTATGGTAGGCCAGGTAGCATATGAGTTAGACTTGCCTTCGGACTTAGAGTCTGTACATCCAGTCTTTCATGTGTCTATGCCCATTAATGTATCGGAGATCTTTCTAGAATCATGTCATTGACGACGTCCAGGTCACCGAGCAGCTATCTTATAAAGAAACTCCCATTGCTATATTAGACAAACATGTTTAGAGATTGAGAACTAAAGACATAGCTTCGGTGAAAGTACTTTGGAGAAACAATAATGTGGAAGAAATTACTTGGGAGGGGGAAGAAGACATGAAGTTTAGATATCCTCACTTATTTCCTCTTCCAGAGAAGGGTCCGACCGAGGCATCACAACCTTAAGGTATGTGTATGGATTCTTCTGTTAGTTATTGTCACTGGTCGTGTGAGGCCATTGTCGTTATTGATGATTGTGGTCCTATGTGGTGTTGAATTATTAAGTTTCTACAGGAAGAGTTAGTAGTAGTATTGTTACAAAGGCGACTCTCAAAAGTTTATATAGATCCCGGGGAGTTAAACATTTGAGGATGAATGTTTCTAATAGGGGAAGGACATTACATCTCACGTTTTCATACGCTAAAGTTTCGTCTTCAATTAATCGACGTAGACTCGGGGAAGAAATTATCTTGAGGTTATACGTATTTATGCTATTTGTAACAAGCGATAAGTAAGTGTCGTGAAGGATAAAGGGTAAATGAATATAAGAAAATGAGTTTCTTTGAAAGTTGTTGATTTGAGATAAAATACGGTCTGAGCCATAATACCCGGTATTTATGGACTAGTGCTATACAAGGTACCCCATGACCACGATAGTAGGGTACTTAAAGTGTATTAAAAGTGAGTAGTATTTTAAGTAATTTGAGATAATTCTTAATTATGTGAATTATTGGTTAATGGGAGAATTAACAAGTTAATTAAAATTAGTGGATAATTAATTAATAACCTTGGGATAAGACTTAACCCCCCCACCCCACCCAACATGGAAAGCATTCCTTATCTATCTAATGACTATTAATAAAGATGGAAATGTGTCACACTTTGAGAAAGAAAAGTTACACCAAGCTTGGAATGTGGGGCCTACCCAAAAATGAAAGATAACATAATTCAACAATATTTTCTATTCTCTTAAGGAGAATTTCAGCGAAGCTTTCCATTTCATAGTAACGTTAATTCTAATATCTTAAGAAGAGTTTCAGCCAAGATTTCGATAACATAGTAATATTAATTCTAAATCTCTTGAGAAAGAGTTTCAACAAAGATGATTTTGCAATAGCAACATTATTGCTTTGAGCATTTCACACGGATTGTTCCCTATATCGATCTCGCCGTTACGTGTTTTGTCGCAATTAACGTGTGTTAGAGGGATTGTCAAGAGAATCAACTCAGGTATGTTAAGGCTATTCCTTCTTTCTTTTTGGCATGATCTATACGGAACAAACTAAATGAGCAAATGTATAACTTCCATAAATTACTCTATTCGTCGAAATGCTAGAGATGCGTATATTCTTGTTTTCCCATAAGTCTTATTATTCTATCGTCTGTTCATGAGTCTCAGAAAATATGTAAGTTGATACAGTCTATTTCATGATATTAATCAGAGGCATAATGGTCTTATGATACTCCGAAAGATTTTATTGACGTAATTCTCATGCATTGCATTCATTTACATTGACCCATGACCAGATGGTGTTATATATTTATGGGATATGGAAAATGTTACAACGTTACATACGCATAACCACCTGATCAGTTGGTATATGTTGATGATTTTGCCCACAGTGGCTGAGATGAAATGATGGGATGCCCTCAGAGGCTTGATGATGCTATGTACACCTATACCTATGCATGATATGACATTTATACGCACGTACATGACATTATAAATGTTTCAGGATTTACAAAGTTATTTAGACTTACAGGTGGAATTCTTTATTCCATGTTTCGTCTATGTCTTTTATGTACTGATTTTCATGCCTTACATACTCAGTACATTATTCGTACTGATGCCCTATTTCCCGGGGCCTGCTTTTCATGCCCGCAGGTGTAGGTAGGCAATCTGACGATCCCCCTCCTTAGGATCCTTGATCAGCGAGAGTTGGTGTGCTCCACTTGATCCGGAGCTGCTTTTGACCTTGGTATGATATGTTTGCATACATATATGGGTATGACGGGGCCCATTCCCGTCCTTATACAGTTGTATATTCTAATAGAGGTCTGTAGATAATTATGTATAGTTGGATAGTATGTGGCCTTGTCGGCTTCCAGTTTTGGATATATAGTTGTCTATAGCAGCGTGCCAGCTCGCCCCACTATATTCCGCATGTATATGTATATATGTCTTTTGGACAGATTTTTCTCATACATGTTATTCATGTTTATATCTTAGATGCATGCTTAAGGATGTTCAACATGTAGGACTCAGGCATCTGTCGCGGCCCATCGGTTTGGATCGTGAGACCTTCCCCCCGAGCGTGGAACTGAAGCTGATCCCGAAGAAGTTTCGAATGCCCGACATTCCCAAGTATAATGGGACCACAGATCGAAATGAGCATGTAACCTCCTATACATGCACGATCAAAGGGAACGACTTTTAAGATGACAAAATCGAGTCGGTGTTGCTGAAAAAGTTTGGGGAAACTTTGTCGAAGGGGGCAATGATATGATATCACAACTTGCCTCAAAATTCCATTGACTCGTTTACTATGCTTGCAAATGCTCTTGTGAAATCCCATGATGGAGCCATCAAGGTTGAGACCAGAAAGTCAGATCTTTTCAAGGTCAAACAAAGGGATAACAAGATACTCAGGGAGTTTGTGTCAAGATTTCATATGGAAAGAATGGATTTTCCACCAGTTGTGGATGATTGGGCCATTAAGTCATTCACTTAAGGGCTCAACCCTCGAAATTTTGTGGCCTCTCAACAACTGAAACAAAATTTTTTGGGTACCCAGTGACGTCCATAACAGGTACCAATTGAAGATCATGGTCGAAGACAACCAACTCGGGGACCCTTTTGGATATGTTTACCCCATCCGAAATGATGATAGATCTAAGAGAGCCACTGATCAGTAGCCAAGGCCGGTCCGAGATCGATATCAGCCATACAACGTGGATCGAAGGGGAAACAGTTGGGCGTCACCCAACTAGGAATGAGAAGAGGAGTGATACAGGATTGAGTGGTCGGGGTCTGATGAGCGAAAGCGGGTTTGACAAGTCGCTCGGGAAAAGGGAAACACTAAGATTGTCGAAGTACAATTTCAACATTGACTTTGCAAGCATTGTGTCGGCCATATGGCACATCAAAGAGACCAAATGGCCTCGATCATTGCAGTACGACCCTGCCTAGAGAGATCTGAATTTGATGTGTAAGTATCACGGCACTCATGGTCATAGGACCAAAGATTGTCGCTAGTTAAGAGAAGAAGTTGCTCGATTGTTCAACAATGGGCACCTTCAAGAATTCCTAAGAGAGCGAGCCAAAAACCACTTCAGAAAAAGGGATGTCGACAAGCAGGTTGAACAAGAGGAGTCTCAACATGTAATCAACATGATCATTGGGGGAGTCGATGCCAAGGGCCGATGGTACAACGCACTAAAGTGTCTATTACAAGGGAAAAATTCACCCGGGATTACTTTCCAGAAGGAGATATCTCGTTCAGCAACGAAGATGCCAAGGGCATCATACAACCTCACAACGATGCACTGGTAATATATGTGCTTATTAATAAATCTCGGGTTAAACGTGTTGATCTAGGTAGCTTGGCCGACATCATCAGATCGTCGGTCATAGAGAAATTGGGGTTCCAGGATCAAATCATACCGGAGGTCCGAGTATTGAATGGATTCAACATGTCATGCGAGACCATGAAAGGAGAGATAATTTTACCGGCAAACACTGCCGGGACAACCCAAAAAAACAAAATTCTACGTGATTGAAGGGGATATGAGGTACAATGCTTTGATTGGAAGGCCATGGGTCCACAACATGATGGCGGTACCTTTGACTTTACACCAAGCACTGAAATTCCCCACTATGGGAGGAGTCAAAATAGTCTACGAAGAATAGCCGGCCGCAAGGGAAATATTCATTGTCGATGAAGTGATCCCAGTGCCCGTAGTCTCAACATTAAGAAGCGTGGAATCTACTAAAAAAGAAGAAACTATATAGCAATCAATGATACCGGCTTTAGGAGAACTGGAGAAACAGGAAGAACAAGAAGCGCATAATGAGAATGATTACAATGTCCCGTGGTCATTCATAGCACCCGATGACACCGACGCCACCAAATTAACGGTCGAAGAGTTGGAGCAAGTTATATTAATCGATCACCTACCGGATCGAAAGGTATACCTGGGCACAGGGTTAACCCCCGAGCTCAAGAGAAAACTTATTAATTTTCTTAAAGCTAACGCCAAATTGTTTTGCCTTGTCCCATCTAGACATGACAGGGATCCCACTGGAGGTAACCAATCACAAGTTAAGTTTGGATATGAAGTTCCATCTGGTCAAGCAGAAGAGAAGGCCACAATCGGAGATCAAACACGCGTTCATCAAGGATAAGGTATCCAAACTTTATCTGGGATGTTAAATACCCACCTTGGTTGATATTCACGTGCGGTAATGGGAATGACTTCAAACAATTTCCTTTATCTTACGGATGACTAACAAGCATGATCCAAGTGGTAGATGTCCTAGTGACGTCAACTCAAGGAAGATTCGAGGGGGCCTTTCGCTGCACCATAACACTAACTTGGCTTTCTGTTGCTTGCCACAATTATTTGTATGATAGAGTAACACCAACCAATACTAGCAGGGACTAATTCAATTACTTGCTTTCTTTTGGGATTTTTTTCCTCCATTACACTTGTTTAACCAAAAAATAGTTTTCAAGGTCAAAGCAATAATTTTATATGACGGGCCACAAGCAACCGATTCAGTCTGAAAGATATAAAATTTTGTTAATACAATGTGATAGAGAAGTGGGAAATAAATTCAATGATAGATAATATAATAAAAATAAAGCAGAGAAAAAAGAATTCTTATTGAATGATCCTTGATAGGATAATGAGCCGAACAGAGCTTGAAGGGCCGAACTATGGCTAACTTAAGAGCAATATGCTATAAATTATAATGTATAGAATTATAGAGAAGAAAATTAGATTTTCCCTCATGGTGGTAAAAATATGTCTATTTATAGGACTAAATCTAAGTAACCATTCTCCTTGAATTATGTGTCCATTATGAGCAATTACTCAATTCATCCATTACTTTTGGAAGACTTTAACAACTGTGTAAATGCTGAAATTTCGTAACTGATGAGTTAATTTCGTAACTGATGAGTTAATTATGTAACTGATGAGTCAATCCTGTGCATGTTGAGTCAATCCCATACCTGTTGAGTCAATCTCGTTCCTGTTGATTCAATCTCGTGCCTGTTGAGTCAATCCCGTGCCTGTTGAGTCAATCTTGTAATTGATTGCCTTGTTCTGACTGTTACAATCATTTATTGCATTTATTAATAATTGATTTGTAAGTGATGGTGTAATGATGGTAAATCCTATATAATCTGGGATTAATTGATTCCTTCCTCATGGGATATTCTCCTGCACCTGATCCGACTATTTCATGATGATCAGTTCCGAGGCTAACAGGCATGGTACGAGTATGTTCGGTCCCTGGGGTGTTTCACATATCATCTTTACATGTCATTCTTCACTTTTCTTCAAACTTTGCTGACACGTGTCGCCATTTAATAGACCCACATGGCGAGTCCAATTTTTACTAATATAGATAGTCCCCCTACTTTCCAGTTGCTCATTGTGATGTGACCGGGAAGTGGAAGATTTTATCCTTTTCATCCTTGCCTCTGCCTCATTAAAAACCTTGCCGGAAAAACCCAATAGGGACAAAAACCGGACAAAGGAAAAAAGAGTGCAGAACTTAGAGATTCAGATGATAACTCCACCGCTTATGTTTCTTTCGTCAATAATCGGTTGGTTTACCCTTGTCTTGTTTCGGGGTTTGAAGACAAATCTTTGCCTTATGTTTGCAAAGTTTGATATATATATATATGTATATATATATCGACTTTATTTTCTATCTATTTTAATGTTTGGGTTTTTGTTTTACCCTTTAACTTTGCATTAAAAATGTTTTAATGCTCCGTGACTTTTTTGAATAAGCACGAATTATAAAAGAGGGCCCTTTTATGAACGACACTTAATGAAGAAGACGTCACAACTTCATAATGATGTAAATATACAAAAGAGAGATAGGAATTTTCACATGTTTTTCTTTAACAATGTTTTGAAGAAAGTTTTTACATTGAACTTTCATAACATTTCACATGTGTTTGTGTATCGTCTATAACTCATTTTGCAACTGTTTTTTCTTTTAACAGATTCGATATAAGCTTGCACTTGTAACTGTTTTTCTTTTGCAACAATTTTTGTTTGAATTAGTACAAGGGAATAACTATTTTTGTTTACAAGAATTTTAAATATAAGGGTATAAATTTTTACCCATAACTATTTTTATTGATAACAGTTTTCAAATGAATACAAGGGTAATGCTTTTTCATCCGTAACTGTTTCAGTTACAACAGTTTTTTAGTAAGTACAAAGATATGCATTTTCACCCGTAACTAATATTCTGCCTTTAACCTTTTTTGAAACATTTGTTTATATTTACGAATATGTTTTCAAAGGTTTTCGAGTCAGGCTTGTGTTTTTGGCTTGTGACTTTGCTCTTAACTTTCGATTTGTTGGGTAGACCTTAGGCTTGACTTGAATTTTGATTTTTCTAGTATTCTTTGCCTTCCATATATATAGTACCCCAAGTGTTAGAGCTTTGAAGTATGAAATCTCGAGCATTTGATTATTCCTTCCATGTGGTCCATTTCCTGAAAAGGAAAAACGTACAGGACTCGGAGGTATATATTTAGATGATGATTTCTTACCCTTTTTTTAATTTATCAAAAGGGTTGTAACCTAGACCGGGAATAATACAGTGTTCCTCGTGTCTTTCGAGTCTAATATTATCATTTGGCATTTTAGGGAATTTATCCGAGTGCAAGTATTTCTTGGCACTTTAGAAAATTATTTTAGTGCTCATACTTAGTCTTTTCGACTTAAAATATATATATTTGGATTCATCATTACTTGTGCGATATCTAAAGTTGCACCTTTGGGTGTCTAACTTTTAAATAAAAGAGTCTCTTTTATATACTTTAAACGCTATGAATATGACGTCTCCTTTTCATTCGGGCATAAAATAGGATCGATTGATCCGAGTAGACTTTTAATCTGAGGGATTATTAATCCCGGTAGGATTTACAATAGTATTGACCCCATTAAAATTTACGGGAGTATTGATCCCGGTAAGACATTGAGTTTGAGGGAGTATTGATCCCAAATAAATATATATCTTAGTGGATTTGTCCTGAAGAGACATTTAATCTGATTGGATTTGAATCTAAATTGGAGTATATGAACATACTTCCTAGTAGAGAGGGACACATATCCGGAATAATATTTGAGATTTACGGGATAATCGATCCGAGTCATAATACAATTAGCCATTAAGAAAGGCTTATATATTTAGCTTGAATGGTCGTTGTTGGAGCAAATATAAGTTGCGTGTTTGTTCAAAGTGAACTTTATTCTAGTGGCATATTTGCATACCTTTATCTTGACTTAGATCTAACACTCTCGTTTTTATCGTGGGATTCTTGACTCTGACATGGAGTTCTCTATCCTTTTTGTGTACGTGTAGTATACGTATTTTTGAAGAACTCATTCAACACTGTTTGAAGTGTTTATCCTTGATATGAGTAATACAACTAACTGAGTTGAGCTGGTAATTAATGTCGGAATACTCTTAGGAATTCTATCTCTCCAAAGAAATCAATTGCTTGTATCACTTCTTATAATATCAGGTCAAATTGACTAATCTTCAAGTATAAGTAATCTTCTTAGTGTTTGAGTTTTGAGGTATGAGAACTCAAATACTGGAATCATAGTTTTGATAGTCTGCAGTTTAATATTCCCCAGTGGGATAGTTAGTTTCCATATTCATGGACTTTCAAATGGTCCAGTTCCAACATAGGGACGGTATTGAAGCTCTTTTTATCAAATATTTTGTACTCTGGTCGGAAATTACGGAGATTCCAAAATGTTGTCGAGGATCATGCCATATCTTGATTTGAGCTATTCATACCGACCTTGATGAGTTTTGATTTAAAGCTTTATTACCGGAGTAATTTTCACTACTTTGTTTATAAATTTCTCCCATCATATATTTTGTTTGTTTGGCCCATGTGCCATTTTAGCTTTTGGAGCCTTGAATATTCTCAAATATAATTCTCCTTCAACAAGGCAGTAGAGGATGAGACGTACTCAGAGTTATGGAGAGCGTGCTTGTCTTTGGGTAAAGTCTCATTCTACAGAAAATAAATGAATATTATGCCAATTCCAAATTAAATTAGTCAAGTTTACCTCATTTTCATTCGAATTGATGATAGATCAGGGATTGCCCAAATAAGAGATGGCTCGATCCAGGGACTGTTTGATCCGGAAATGATATTTCTCAATAAGAGCCCGACGTTGCTTTCAGAGTCAGTGATATCAACAATAGAACCGAGACTAGTACATCTGGCTCGATTTTTTTGGGTTTCATAGTTTTCTTGGATTTGATCAATCATTAATCAATATTTTTGCTCTGAGTCCCCAAGCTAATTTAAGCCCTCTAGCATATGCTTCATACTTGGCTTTGTTGTTAGTAATAAAATAAATTTTATGAATTATCTAACTAATTTTCCTGATAGCCATTAAGCATTGTCCCTAACTCGGGAAGTTTAGTACTTGTGGACCTAATTGTGTAGAACGTCCGTATCCTGAGAATTATCCCAGAAATAACATGTTCGGGTAATATGTTCGAGCTAAAATTTATCATGAAATCTGCTAAATTTGTGATTTTATAGCCGCACGTGACTGATAAACAATATCATATTCACTTAGTTCGACTACTCATTTAGCTAGCCTTCCTGACAGTTCATGTTTATGCAAAATATTGCGCAATGAAATTATAGTGACTACGGGAATTGAATGACATTGAAAATAAAGCCTTAGATTTAGGGAAACTACAATTAATGCCAGTTTATCAAAATGTAGATATGTAGTTTCCGTATCTAAGAGCATTTTATAATAGATAGGAGAATATTTACCTTTATCTTCTTGAATTAAAATTGCATTTACTGAGACATCCGAGACAATTTGGTGCAGCGGCAATCAACTTTGTCCTCGGAATTTTGAAAGTAATGATGCGTTGTTGTTAGATAGCAAGTTCGAATGATTCGACTTTTCAGACTAAACCAATCTTTCGAAGTTCTGTAACTTTATCTTTTATTATTTGACACTAGTTTCTTCTTTTGCTTGACCGGATTATTCCACGGGTCAATATTGAGCATATAAACCTTGTCACACCTCCTTTTTCCGTAAATAGGCTTTAGCTTTACTACACCCTGAGGAAGGGTATAATAAAAAAGGAGTTTTTCCACTTAAAGGACAATCAAAACGGGATTCGTTTTATTTAAGATTCAGAGTCGCCACTTGGGAGATTTATGGTGTCCCAAGTCACCGGCTTGAATCCCGAATCGAGGAAAGGATTTGACTCTATTTAACAGTCGCGAACCAGAAATCCGGGTAAGAAATTCTGTTAACCCGGGAGAAGGTGTTAGGCTCTCCCGAGTTCCGTGGTTCTAGCACGGTCGCTCAACTGTTATATTTGGCTAAATTTTGATTTTAATATATGTTAAACTTATAGTGTAATTTTAAAGTTATTTACCACTTTTCATCAATTATATTTTTTATTTAAGAAAGTGAACGTCATTTAAGAATATATTTCAGATCACGTCACATGAAATGCACCCGGATCCTCGATACATTCTTATTCAACGTTTTCGGATTTGGATTTGGGTCGCATGAAATGCACACCCGTATTAGGAAGGTAAGATTAATTAAAGCGCGCCTAAAGCGACTAACGTGTTGTTATCTTTTGAAAGGCCGTGAAATTCGCTAAACGGCCCGTTCCGAATACTAAATATTTTGAATTAAGTAATTAATGAGGGCCCCCGCAATTGTATATTTTGATTTGGCGAGGCTCGTCTCATTTTATTATTAAAGGACAAACTAATAATCTAAAATTCTCTATTTATTTGTCTCTAATGGTCAATTAATTCACGAATATAAATTCGAATCTCGAATTCAAGTCCGAGTTCAAACAAACGGGTAAAACCTTTTAGCTTGAACCCGCTACCTAATTCAAAACTCAATTTTAAATTCATGATTTAATTCATACATTCCTAGAGTATGCTTTTAGAAGACCTTAGTTATCAGCAGTTTTGGGCCTGAAATCTTTTAATCCAAACTTAACAAGAATAACCAGTTATTTAGCAAACAACTTAATTTTGTTATTTCAGACGCTTCTAAACCCATGCCAGTCCGGTTTAAGCCTATTATTAAATTACCACCTTTCATTCTGTTTCTCATCATATTCATGTATATATCATATCTCTTTTCCTTCTTTGTTACAAATCCTTTTCTATCGTTAACAAAAATCAGATTTGAAATTACAAATAAAATGACAGTAACTATCCAGTTGTGCATAGCAGTAGTAATCAATAGTATTTACAGCCTTAAATCTGATGTTTGTTTCAATTAGGCATCAAAATAGGAAAGTCACAACCCTACACTATTTTGATAAAGTGAAACACATGATCCTGCATATATTAACATGAATAAACTGTTTTATTATAGTTTCGAAGGAATCAAAATAAAAGAATCTAAAACTGATATTTAACATCTAATTCTAGTGGTTTATCAGTATTGACTAATGACCTGGGATTGTCAAAAATTGAATCCAATATGACATTATATAAACTATTTCTGGTTCCTAGAGTTTAGGACATCACCATACTAAAATATATGAGCATTACTATGCCAAATCTAGGCTAGTGACTAATAGACTATTAGTTTACACAGTCCAGTTTTAATTACATACAACACTAAACTATACTAAATTTCAGTCTTCATAATTTTGTAAATTTCAAACAATCCGTGAATAACAATCTATTACAACAATCTAATTAACAGTTTTTCATAACTCTGAATCACAAATAATATTCATTAACAGTCCAGATCACATGATTTCTAACAAAAATAGAATTTAAAAAAAGAAATTTCAAACTAAGTCTACGAGAGTCATAAGAGCTGAAACAAAGTCCAAGTGCATTTATTCCAAGTTTGAACTCGAAATTACAAGAGTATTTGCAGTATATACCTGGAAGAGAAGGAAAATATGTGAGAATAAGAGGAGGAAATCAACAGCAATTATACAGCAGCAGCAACAAGGACAATGAAATCCAGTACAGCCTCAAAAATATCCAGAATTAAACCACAACACCAAATTGAAACCAGAAACCAGCTTCGATTAAACCAATTGTACTTTCTCAACACTTTAACTGCTAAATTATAAGAACATCAACACACAGCTTTCAAATTTAAACCAAATGATCAATGTAACAGTGACATTTGGAATTTTCTACTAATTTCTAATGTTTTTTTGAGTTTTGGAAGAGCTGAATTTTCAAATTAAGATCTAGGAGGGCAGAGATTGTTTTGAGAGAAAATTTTTAGATTCTCAAACTTGTAAAATAAGGCACATTAGTGCCTATTTATAGATGTAATTTTGGAGGGAAATTCAACTATTCATTTTTACAAACAGTCCCTATTTTATTTTATTTCTACCCTCTATTTTTGTAACGACACGGCCGGTCATTTTTGGAAATTATGCCCCGATCCCCCATTAACTTCTTTCCCTAAGTTCATTTCTATTATTTTGGTTTGCCGGGACGTTCGGTATTAGGATTCGGAGTGTTTTGGGACACTTAGCCCCTAAATGAGAGTTTAAGAGTTGAAAAATGGTCTGTATTCGGAACAGTGTGAAGACAACCTCAGAATGGAAATCCGATGGTTCCGTTAGCTCTGTTAGGTGATTTCAGGGTTGGGAGCGTGTTCGGAATGTTATTTGGAGGTCCGTAGCTCATTTAGGCTTGAAATGCCGAAGTTTGAATTTTTGAAGTTTCCGGTCCGATAGTGAGTTTTTGATCCGAGGGTTGGATTTGAATTCCGTAAGTTGTTGTAGCCCCGTCATGCCATTTGGGATGAGTGTGCAAAATTTCAGGTCATTCGGACGAGGTTTGGTTAAGTTTTTGATCGAATGCGTGTTTTTGAAGTTTTAAAAGAACTTAGGTTTGAATTCGAGGTAAATTGAAGATTTTGATGTTAGTCGAGGTGTTTTAAAAATTGGAACAAGTTTGAATAACGTTATAGGGTTTATTGGTATTTTTGGTTGAGGTCCCGGGGGCCTCGGGATGATTTCGGATGCTTAACGGGGCATTTCTGTGTTGAAAAATGTTGCAGCAGCAGAAGTTCTGGTATTTTCGCTTCTGCGGCTTGGGAACCGCAAAAGCTGAGCCGCAGAAGCGGCTTTGAAGCCGCATAAGAGGAGTCGCAGGAGCGACTTGGGTACCGCAAAAGCGGAAGCTGGGATTCCCTCCAATTTTCCGCAGAAGTGGAATATTTTCCGCGGAAGCGTAATCGCAGAAGCGATTTTTGTTCCGCAAAAGCGGAAGTTCGACCCTCAGCAAAAGCCACAGAAGCGGAACCGCTTAAGCGGTTACTAGACCGCAGAAGCGAAAATGGACCTGGGCAGAATGTTAAGTACTGGAAATGGGACTTCGTTCCCATTTCCCATTTTTAGCAATTTGGAGCTCGGATAGGGCGATTTTTGGACATATTTTCATAGAGAACAACAGGGTATGTGTTCTTAACTCAATTTTGGTTGTATAGCTTGAATCTATTACGAGTTTTGGCGTTTAATCTAAGAATTTTGTTGAAAAGGGTAGAAAAGCCTCTTGGATAGAATCACTGCTTTGAGGGTCAAAATGATATGGGAATTTTATAAATTTGGTATGGTTAGACTCGTGACAGTGCGAGGTTTCTGGAAATGTAAATTTTACCCGGTTCCGAGATGTGGGGCCCGAGGGGTATTTTGGTCATTTTACATAATTTTGCGTAGTAGCTTAGGATTTAATTGTAGAATAAATTAGTTGAATTATTATTTACAATATGCAATTTAATTGAATAGATTTGGGCCACTTGGAGTCGGATACTCGTGGCAAGGGCATCGTTCCCTAGTTGATTTCGCACCGGTTCGAGGTAAGTGGCTTGCCTAACCTTGTGTGGGGAACTTTGTCCCTTAGGATGTGATAATTGATAATTGAATGCCTTGCACGTGAGGTGACGAGTGCGTACTTGAGCAAATTGTTGAAACCCGGATTTTTACTTAAATACTTGATTTGGATTCTCTCTCATATTTGCCTTA
>MU684641.1:0-10152 GCA_026770625.1 Nicotiana glauca
AGAGGGGATACGTAGGCAGCCCTATGGGTTCAGTCACAATTTAATAAAAATTCCATTTTCCCCCTACTATTGGAACTGGGGCAGAATTTTGAGGAGGACAATCCCAAGAAACTCCGAATCTCTATAGCTGATGCTGGTCTAGGCCAGCTCTTGACTGCCTCAATCTTCTTTGGGTCCACCTGAATACCCGCTGCTGATACAACATGACCCAGAAATGCAACTGAACTCAACCAGAACTCACACTTAGAGAACTTGGCATATAACCTTCCTTAGAAGATAGGAAGCGAAAAACATAAAAGAATAACATATAGAGGACCGGACTCAACATTACACTATTGTGGCGCGCAACCCGATCCAAATAACATACCCATGGTGGCGTGCCACCCGATCCAAATAACATACACATAGCGGCGTGCCACCCGATCCATACATAGATCTCACTTAAGTAGATTGCACTTCGAGTAAATTTGCTCATTACAATAAAAATATCGAATTTTGATCGCAAGCACATTAAGTGCATAATACCATCCGTGAGAAAGCACATAGCGTTATAGGCTACAAAACTCAAGCACAACTGAGGTGCGGTACAAGATCTGAATCTCAAGAGCCATTTGCTCATAATACGACATTCCCACGCGGGTCCTCAACACACACACAATTTCTCAGGACGTCTCATAACTCACACGACGCAATGTATCACTTCATGAAATATCTGACAACGAGACGCCACCCTGACTACTCCGTAAGGAGCGCATTAATGAAATGAACACAACTAGCCTACGATAAAGCCCAAATTCACATTTAAACATATCCACCGACCTCAAGTCGATCTTGATCATATCAAATTAAGCCAATGACCTTTCAAAAGGTCCATACTAATTCCCCACCTCTCGTAACACACAAGGACAACCATCATAACCGGAGTACAATCCACAACTCAGAATCTGAGTGCCCTCCAGGCATCCATTCTCAATTTAACGATATCATCACAATTCTTCACACTTGGTCTATATCTTTAATCAATCAAGTGGAGTCGTGCCACATTTATGCAATCTTCCTGTGAACACACACCCACAATCTACTATAACAATTAACTGGGACTTACCTCCAACCCACCGACCGCATTAACGCTGATAAGCGATCAAGAATCATTAACCATGATACAAGCCCTCGTTACAAAACACCAATCTCAGGTGATGCTGAAGAAAACCCTAACTTATTTTAATCATTCAACCATTTCCTTGCTTATTCGAGCTCGTGACATCCTTGTCAACATTGAACTGCAACCTTGATCCTCACTTCGTATTTCTATGCTAGTCACTGCACCCAACGTGCCAACATACGATAGAACACAATTTTTCATCATAACTCCGAAATCATTAATATTTTAACACTTCACCATATACGAACTTTTCACTTAACCCACTTTGGGAGAATCATAGCAACACACAGGTAAATTTCCATAACTGTAGAATGTGCAAATCTGCAAATAGTGGTCCAAGCCACCATAGCCCTTTAGGAATCTGCTTCCACATAACAAGCCACAACAGTAGAATGGTTTAGAATGTTATCAATTACGGCGGCCGACAAACTTCACATGTGCCGCCACAAATCAAACGCATAACTCGATCACGCTGAATGAATGGATCACAGACCCCAACATGCCAAATTCAACTATGGCTAATCAATCCCTTTCCCTCTGATTTATCCTTTATTGCTTCTGAAATAATACTAATTCTCTTCAACGCTTAACATACTCCCTCTACACTCACCTTGAGTGACCTTGAATTGCGTGACCATGCTGTCTCAAATCTCATGAATTATTTCACATTTCTCAAATGTTACACCACAAGGTAACATATCATAGAACATTTTGGGCACCTTCTCATAAGCTACTACAAAGCTTGATTCTTAGTTGTACTTATAGGCTTGAAATCATTGAGCACCACACCTTAACTTCTGAAATGACTAGAACCATTATTGGGAGCCACTGCTCTGACTTGGTCCCGAATATAATCAGCTCCCTGAATCTTCTAGCACATTAATACCCTCTAAATGAAGAACCTGACAGAGTCACTCCCCTTTTAACCTGTTTTTATACAAGGCATAAATCTTGAATCTTTTCCCAAGTTCGAACATGTACCCATAAGGCTAACCATAGCACGTCCTTATTAATTCCTCCGCTCAATTTACTATTTATGGTCTTTTCTCATAGCTGAATTAATCCCTCAATATGCTAATAACCAGATATCATGCAAGTAGTTAATCATACAGCCCAATCATAAGTGATGGGACTCTCCTACTTATCTTGAAGCCATCATTTCACCATTCTTGAGTTCGTCCGACCTTTTTACCTCTTATTGACTTAACCTCACGACACCAATTATCAAAATCTCTCTGGATCTTCCTATAAATCCCCATCTTTCATATTCTGAGTCATTAACCACATTTACATGACCGATCTCTTTGTTGAACAACCAATATAATTCTTTGCAGAAGCTTCGCCAACCACGCGATCGCTAATCTACACACGGGGAATAACTCACCTAGGGAAATCACCTCCCGACATCTTCCCATGCCGTTGCACGGGGTACATTCACTATGACACTAATAGCTCATCCTGAGTCCGAGCTCACCTTCCAGTTGCACAAGTCCATTCGCCCCTCGCGGACATCAATTAAATGTGCGGCAACATCCTTCCAAATTCAGGGTTACGCTGCGCCCTCCTCCATTTCAAGCAGCTCCTTTCCGCCATATCAATCTTCTACCGCATAATAGCCCATACTTCACATCATACCCGCAAGCATCAATCACCAATCATTAAAATCCCCAATTCAATCCAAACTCTCTTTTAGGTGTGTATTCATCCTACTACCAAGCCCATATGCAACCCTCGCCACTCTGCCACTTTAGCGGAACTCATCTCCTTAATCGGTCACTCGACCTTGCATCTCATACTTGGCCTTCTAGAAATTTTAAACACCGCCTAGTACTTCCCACATGTCCTTCCTCATACTTTGCTGCTCAATTGTTGTCTCAAATAAAATCTATCTTCGTGGCACTTGAATCCACCATTGCTGCTAACTTTAAACCTTTCCAATGGTCATCTTTATCGAGCCGTCGATATTAGAAATTCTGATTCGATCTTAAACCACCGCATCATGCGATATCTGATTAGTTGTACCTCCAATATTATTTCTCAACATCTTGCCATAAAGGCAAATTGTAGCAGATTATAACACCAACAACTTAGTACGTTCAATCAGGACCATGACACCCTCTCATAAAAGGATGCTCAACCACGCTTGCAAATACCAAGCCTCATTACTTCCACCAGCCCACACCCGACCATTCTTAGTCCGACTGCCTTTTCCCCTATCGGGAATAAAATACTGAATCCCTTTGATCACACACTGAGTAAATCTCCCTTCAATTCATCCACTGCCCCTACATGTGGGCAACACCCTACCATTACAACAACACTATAGAATAATTGCTCATAAGCATCATGGCAACCTGTGCCTAGCCTCAAGGCTTTTAGAAGTTCTGTTACTAAGCTGAAACAATATATTTTCCCTCCAAAATGCGACTATAATAGTCCAATCAACTATACCAGAAAAATCATCCCGCACCACATTTGTAGTGCCGTTACAATCCTTCAATTTTCGATTTATAACAAGCGCTCGCGTAAGATTGAGTAGGAAGAAATCAAAGGCATAAGACTTAAAGTAATCGAATTGCACGAAAAGGAAATCAAGAAGGGAAGTACTCCTAACAGCCTTGTAGCCTCCCGAGGATAAGTACAGACGTCTCCGTACCGATCCGCGAGACTCTACTAGACTTGCTCATGATTCGTGAGATCGACGGGAACCTAGTGCTCTGAAACCATGTTGTCATGACCCAAAATCCACTAAGGGTCGTGGTGGCGCCGGACACCTCTGTGAGGCCAGCCAACTAGATTATCAATTAATTTCTCTTTTAATACTTTTGAAAATCTAAGGTTTTTCCTTCCATTTTCAAAAATAAAAGTTCACTACTTCAATTCAAATTTAAATAATAACAATTAGTACAAATCCATTGAAACCCATCCCAGAAACCCGGTGTCGCAAGTACATGAGCAACTATCGATAAGGAACGTAAAATACAACATCTGTCCAAAATACAGTGGACATGGAATAAATAATAAAATGCTGAAAGGAACTACACTGGCTACAGGTCGTCTCGAACAATGCAGTCACTTAGTCCCGGAGTTGTCCGTGCTGCTACGCCCAATAGGCTGCTAGAGGTATACATACCTTTGCAACGAAAATGCACAGAAGTGTAGTATGAGTACGTAATCAACATGTACTCAGTGAGTATCCCGCATAATCCCGAATTGGTAGAGATGAGATGGTCAACTCCGACACTCACTACAGGTCAATTAGCAATATTCTATAAGTGCGAGGATAACCATGGATTTGTATAGATGTTCTGATTGTGAAGCCAGAAAAAATGGTAAACACCTTTAACAATAAATTAAGGTTTCTAAAGTTTGTTCTTTATTATCTTATCAGTTTATATCAAGCCATGTTGGGCCAATTCCGCATTTACAATTTTCAAGTAACACATAAACATGCGCAAATCATGTCGAGGTCGACGGCCCACTCCAACAGAAATGTAAAGTGTCCACTGCCGAGGGTCGAGCGGCACGAACCATAGATGCATCTATTCTCACAGGGGTGTTCGGCCCGTTCCATAAATAAAGACATATCTTGCTCACGAATCATCCATGCATCGCAGGCACATATAAAATACATGCTCAATCAGTCAAATAAGAACTCTTCGGGGAATATTTATTCAAATAAAATCAATTCTCCTTTAACAATTTAAGAAATGAAGTTTAATCCTTTTAGAAATTTACTTACTAATTCGATGTGAGTTAAGCAATTCAAGCTACCAATGGGTTCACAATTAATCCACGCACAACATGTTTTTGGGTCCTAACTACCCGGACAATAGCATAATAGTAGCTACGCACGGACTCTCGTCACCTCGTGNTCAAAACTGGCATTCTACATTCTTTCGAGGACTCGAATTGATGCACCACGCTCCAAGACTAGCCAAAGGTTACGCAAATACATTAATATATGCTCAAATATTCATTACAACTAATTTATAGCAATTCCTAACCCCAATTGGAAAGTTGACCAAAACGCCTTCGGGCCCACGTGCCCGGAATCCAAAACTTTTTGAAGATAAAGTTTATCCATAACCTTAGGAACTCGAATATATAAATTTCTCTTAATTCCATACTCAAAATCGTAATCAAAATCCAAGATTTCTAATTTCCTAGGTTTTCAACCAAAACCTCAATATTTACTCTAATTTCCATGCTTAAAGCCATATATAATTGATATATTCAACTCAAGAGTGGTGGAGATAACTTACCTTAACATAGATGACGAAATCACTCTTTGAAGCTCTCCAAAAATCGCCCCCAAGCCATGAAAAATGGGTGAAATGAACCAAAACCCCGATTTAAAACAAGTCTCTGCCTTCAGTCATTTCCGTTTCTCCGAAAATTTTGCCGCTTAAGCGGTTCTGCTTCTGCAGATATCTTGTCGCTTCTGCGGCTCCCATCCACGTCCAGGCCTTCGGCTTCTGCGGGCTCTCCACATCGCAGGTGCGGTCTGCTTCTGCGGAAACCCAACCGCATCTGCGGATCCCTGCAGCTCCAACCAAAACCGCTTCTGCAGTCCCCCCTTCGCACCCACGATACCGCTTCTGCGGTCCCTATTTTTGCAGAAGCGGAAATACCAGAAGCAGCAGCTTCAGCACTCCTTCAAACTCCAAATTCGATCTGTTAGCCACCTGGAATACACCTGAGGCCCCCGGGACCCCAACCAATCATGCCAACCAGTCCCAAAACACATTACAGACTTGCTCGAGGCCTCAAATCATAACAAACAACACTAAAACCATGAATTACACCCCGATTCAAGCTTTATGAACTTTGAACTTTCCAACTTCTATTTTCGATGATTAAACCTATCAAATCACGTCCGATTGACGTCAAATTTTACACACAATTCATATTTAACATTACAGACCTATTCCAACTTTCAGAATCGGATTTTGACCCCGATATCAAAAAGTCAACCTCCGGTCAAACTTCTCAAAAAACTTCAAATTCTAACTTTAGCCAAATAGCTCCAAAAGGACCTACGGACCTTCAAATTCACTTTCGAACGCACTTCCAATTCCAGAATCACCATACGGAGCTATTCACAGTCTCAAAATCCCAAACAGACATCGATAATGCTGAAATGCACTCCGAGCCAAACTTAAGAAATTCCTTCTAAAATGCTAACTTCCACAATAGGCACCAACACGCTCCCGAGTTATCCAAAACCCAAACCGGGCATACGCCCAAGTCCAAAATTATCATACGAACATGCTAGAACCTTCAGATCCTGATTCCAAGGTTGTTTACTCAAAATTCCAATCCTAGTTCATTCTTTCAACTTTAAGCTTCTCAAATGAGAATTTTTATTTAAATCTTAACTCTAATCTTCCTGAATTTAAATTTCGACCATGCGAACAAGTCACAATACTTGATATGAAGCTTCTCATGGCCTCAGACTGCTGAACGACGCTCTACGGCTCAAAACGACCGGTCGGGTCGTTACAGATTCCCTCTATCTTTGAGGACCCATGAGCCTCCACCATGCGAGATGGTCACTAAAGGTTTGGTCTGGTTTGTCTCCGGCCTTTCTCCGATGGGTTTTGGCTCGATGGTGCTGTGGACACCATTATTGCTGAGTTTCACAGTCAGGTTACTCTTGTCTCTCACTGGTTTCTTACAAAACCCTAATCTATACTCAACCCCTTAAATCTCTGTAGTTTTTACAATTCTTTAACTCATACCTTTGTATTTTACACTACTCTCTACTCGATCTTTGTGATTGTTCAAATTTTTAAACGCTTTGTTCCCCTTTCGAAACTAGGGTTTCTGAACCCCTTTTCGAAAATACTTTATCTTCTAATTTTAAGTACTAATCTACGATTCTCAGTACAATTTCTGAATCATTTTACTTAAGTCTCACTATTCTGATGAAACCCTAGTCGTAGGGTTTATATTCGCATTGTTTTGTCGCTTTTGCTTGCCTGTGTGTTCTTCTGGATTCTTCTTTGAGTCCTGTGCTCTTTGCTTTAATTTTTGCTGCTAGTGTTTCATTCCCCTACTTTTCAGTGTTCTCTGCTTAGGGTTTCTCTGATATTGTTCAATATGGGCTATGCATCGTTTAATAACTTGACTATTCGTCCTATTGATTGTTTAAATGGTGATTTTATACTGGTTCTTACAAGTTCACCTTTAGATTGTGATACTTGCCTTAAAATTTGTGATTTTGTGTATTTTTCTTATAATTTGGTATTGATTTCGAATTGCATCCTTAATTTGTGTGATACTTTCCTTCGATTAATACTGATTCCCTAGGTCTTCAATCTCGTTCATTATTTTGAAAATTATTTCCCTGAATTATAGTGGTATTTTGCCCTATATATGTGAACAAATTTGTTGATTGATTTGCTTGACCTATTTCCCTAATTAGAGTGTCATGTACCTAATATTTATTGAATACTATATGTTACTCTATTTCCTTATGTGATTATACCCTACTTTATGATTTCTTTCCTTTTAAATGATTAATTTTACCGTTTGATTTGGATTCCTTAATTAAAGGGAAGTTCATATACTAATTTTATTGTGATTGATGCCAATTCCTTAATTAAAGAACTGCTGCCTTATTGTTTACTCGTATTCAGTACTATAAATACCCCCCCTCCCCCCCCAATTCTCTTTTGCAAAGATAACAGTCTTATGACTCACACACATCACTAAATACTTTCAAAATCTCTCTTGCTCTTGTGCTCTATTGTTGTTCTCTGCTCCTGCACATTATCAGCCGGCTGAAAGCCAAAGCCAATATAGTGGTACTACTTTGTCTTTGCATCTTGCTTTAGCTCTTTTACTAGTATGTCCTCTATATGATTTACACTTTCCAAAACAAAATATTTCTATGTGTATTGCACTTCCTCTTATTTTTTTTATGCTTCTATGTATGGTTCTGTTGTTCTCGCTGCAACTAGCATGTCTCTGTGTAAGTTCATTAATGTGACTATCTTTCCTTTAATTCAGCATGCCTACTGCTTCCCTTATTTGTTTAATGCATGTTCTTCCCTACCCCTAACCCCGGTACATTATCAACATGTAATCTTAAACCTTTTAGGATGAAATATGTTGTGACCGTTTAAGTTCTGAAATGTTTTTTCTCTGATGTCTATGTATGTGCAATTGTGATCTTATATATGAACTACTTGTCCCCATGTCCATTGTCCTCTGTTTGTGTTTGCTTCCCCGAACTATGTGTGATATTCCAGTCTGAGATTGTCTCACCTTCTTAAAAAAATGGTCACACTCTTCTGTTGTTTTCTTTCATGAACTGATTCTATATGGATCATTTTTTTTAAAAACTGTTTTCTTTTCTCAACTCAATTTCTTTAAAAACTCTATCACACCCTCACTATTCTTAGAAAATAGGTTCTGCCCCTTTCGTGTAAGCATTGCTTTGGGTATCTCTGAATACCCACTAAACTTTGATGCACAAGGCTGGTAATTCCACACTGCACTTGTTCAACATTTTTGGTAAATGTTTGGGTGTTGGTATTAGCCAGGGACCCCATGGGGCCCTAGGGAGCTTTGCCGCACCTAGACATGGCTGTAAAACTTGAAAGAAGTGAGATTGGAAGATTGGTCCTGGTTGAAGGCTCCCTATAGAATAACTTCTTATTTTATTCTTTACTGTAATTCAGCTGTCTTGGTTTGTAATAACTTGTAAACAACAGATTGGGGTTATAGTGAAATTGGGAGGGGTTATGCATGCTTAAAGTTATGGGTAGAAAACATGTTTGTAGGGCTTTACTTACCTATTTGTGCAATAGAATCATGTATAGGACATGCATCTCATGTAGTAGTAATCCTGTTTTATACTTTTTACTTTCAGCTTGTTGTCATGCTCATTTCATAATCACGACTGGCTAATGACTAACAAATAACTGTTAAAACTACTGTTGCATTTTCACTGGCATTTAGAGACCATATTTTAGGACTTTTACGTGCATTAGACACCATGTTACGTAGGATTTATATTTTTGCAATTAGCTGAACACCTCACCAATATGGTTAAAACCGTTAATACAAGTTTGGTTAACTGTGTACTTTTAAAACTGGGATTAATATGCATGTTCACCCTTTTAGGGTAATTAGGCAACCTATACATCGCCTAGGTAAGCTTTAGGCCATAATAAGAATTGATTAACCATGTTCTTATCAGTTTAAGACTAATCAGCTTTTGTTTAATTTAAATTCTGCTGCTCACTTTCCTGTTGTGACTCTCTGGAGGTCACTCTTTTACTAAAAATTCATCTCTATATGGAAACAAGTCTTTTGAAATCACGTATTTAGGTTGGGAAGGATGGTCAGGGACCGATGGGCTGTGGGAATCGGAGCGAGATCGCTCCTGCTGTAATGGTCGTTGCCAGCTGGTGTAACTGCAAATGAGTAATACAAGCATATCGTGCAGAATTTAAACGTGATGCAAGTTCTCGTTGGACCATGCATGCTGTCTTTGGACGATTAGGATGACGTCCTTAGATAATGACGTCCTAGGCCATGAAGCGCATAATAAAGACTTGGCTGAAATACCGCCAAATCCTGCATTTCATGGGCTTAAAGATTGCCAAACTGTCCAAGGGCGTCATTGTTCGGAGGCACCATTTTCATAGCCCAAGAACGCCATGCCATGGCCCGAAGACCCCACTTTATATTCCGCACATCATTATTCAAAGGCATCATGGTTTGGAGGCACCATTGTCATAGCTCGAGAACGTCATTTAATAGCCAGTGTATTAGGTAATACTATATCAAATATAGCATATGTATATATATATGTATAATATATATATACTTACACTATACTATTTTTTTTTTTTTTTTATAAGAGTCCACTAGGCATATTGCCTAGGGTTGATTTTCATATATACGAAATATAAATATAACTACAACAACGTTGAGGGGGACATAGACCTTACCTCCGCACATAGGATGAAAAA
>MU684642.1:0-12532 GCA_026770625.1 Nicotiana glauca
TTCCTACCAAACTCGATCCGAATTGACTCAAATTCACCAAGTACACATATTGAAACATGATTAAGCATATAACAGAGAAAACGGGGCGGTAACTCACGTGACGACGGGCCGGGTCGTCACAAAGACATAGCAAAAGGTGACGGTGTCCCAAAAAGTAGGCAGTGCTCCTATGCATGCATGGCTCCATATCTAGCTAAACTATCTGCAACACATTATATTCAAGATGAGTTTAATTTAATCATTTTCACATAATGAAAAGATCTCAAAGTGATTGTTTGGAATATATCATAAACCATTGGACTACCCCTAATTTTCTGTCCTACATTATTGTCAAGAAAATCATTGGCTCATTCATGTTATACCTTTCTTGTTTGTTTAATTTTTTTTGAACCTTTATTCGATGATAATGTTATATTAATCAAGAAAATGAACACATGTAAATCCATGGGTTAGATGGAACCGAGGCGGATTTGAACTCTTAACCTTCTTTAAACAAAAATTTCATATAACCAGTAGAATAACGGCCAATCTATTTTTTATTGTGGAGAAAATAATTAGTAATTAGGCTATTTGTCTCTTCATTAAATGTGACACCGCTTGCAAAAAGTTTTGCGTACGCCCCTGATCTTTTTTTATTTGAACTTTTTATTCGGGTCAGGTTAGTGTTTGGGCGGGTTAGTCCGAAAAATAGGTAGATATAGATGGGTCTTTTTAATAGGTTAGATGTTTAATTTCGACCAATAAGAAGTTACCATGTGGAATTTAAATAATTATTTTTTAAATTCAGCATTGTCCTAACAGTCAAAAGGCATAAATGAAACAAAAAGGTGAATTGATATTTTTAGTCCAATAAATAAATAAAAGGTATTTTTTGACTTTTTCAATAGTTGAGAGGCATTTTTAGCCCTTCTCTATTTTTCAAATATCAAGCAGTATTTTCAAAGTAAAATAAATGATGCTTACACAATTATTTATAAGACGACAAAATACACACGAAATTATTTTTCTGGGTCTGGAAATTAGGGGTGTTCATGGTTCGGTTTGGATCGGTTTTTCTCTATAAATAAATCAAACCAACTAAGTCGGTTTTCCAAATATTAGAACCAAACCAAACCAAACCAATTAAGTCGGTTTTTTCTCGATTCAGTTTATGTCGGTTTTTCAGTTTTTTCGGTTATTTGTCGTTTTTTCTTAAATATAAGACATACACTACCAAACACAAATTTCGGCGACCACATTTTCTACGTAATACTATCAAATCAATTGCCCCTTGAGAAATCTATTATTTACCAAGATATATTGATGATAATTGAATTAAATAGTGATGAATAATTTAAGGACTCAATTAAAAATATATTATTTTTAACATGAAATAGATTCTTACACTTAAAAAAAGAAAACTAATAATTAAACTAGAATGTAAAGGTAAAGAACTGCACTAAAATTGCAAACGATTAATATTTACTATAAAAATTTTAAAACTTTGTATAAAAGTATACATATATATAGAGGTGTAGTAATAAATTTAAAATAGCTACTCCTATATTCGGTTTGGTTCGGTTTTTTTAATTAAAACCAAAACCAAACCAAATTTGATCGGTTTTTAAATTTCAAAATCAAGACCAAACCAAACAAAAAAGTATTGATTTTTTTGATCGATTTGATTTGATTTTCGATTTGATTCGGATTTTCGGATTTTTATGAACACCCCTAGTGGAAACAAATGAAAAGAAGCCTTGGTCCCACGTACCTGTACTTGGTTGTCTCAACAGTTTATGTTGAAAAATTAATTATAGCATTAAATTTGTGAAAAAATATCAGTTGCTTCTTTTCCAACAACTTCTTTATACTTACGATGTTTGACCAGAACTAATCACCAAAAATCATGCAATGCAAAGTTCCGAGTGTGTTATCGAACTTACACTAAATTAAACACAACTGTTGCCCATAATTTGGAGTTAATGCAACAGTCATTTACGTGCAAGATATTAAGTCATTTGGTGTTAGGAAATTTATTGAGAAATTAATTTTAATAGCCGCCAACCTAAAAGAATAGTCGATAAATATATATTACACATAAGTAATATATAATATATGTATATCAGCTAGGGATTATAGATAATTTTTGCTGAGTTGTCGTTAAAAGTCCAAAGGGAAACTACCTGTTATGTTTATTTATAAATAGCTGGCAAAATACATAGTTACCCCCTGACCTATGGACCAAATCCCCGTAACATGCTTTTTGAGGATAAAAATTATTTTACACTCTTAACCTTTTCAAAGCGTGTCTAAGACGCACTACTTTTGCCAAATGGCCAGGGCATGTTTGACAAAAATGACTAAGCGCGTAAAACCTCTATATATTCTATCCAAATCCTTATGTCAGCCCATGTGCTAAGATTTTATTTGATTTTCTTTATTTTTCTTATTTTAATAGATAAAAACAAAAAAAAAAAATGCATCAACGCTTCATCCCCAATTGAATCACTGCCATCCCATGTTGTCCCCCACCTGAACACCGCCCCCCATTGGCCACCCCCACCCCCATGTCTTCCTCTTCCTTAGACCCTTTTTCCTTCTTCTATACCTTCATTAGTCTTCTAACCAACTTCCTGTAATGATCCGGCCGGTCGTTTTTGGAATTTACGCCTCGATCCCCCATTAACTGCTTCCCCTAAGTTCATTTCTGCTATTTTGGTTTGCCGAGACGTTCGGTGATCGGAGTGTTTTGGGGACACTTAGTCCCTAAATGAGAGCTTAAGTGTTAAAAAATGATCCGTAGTCGGAACACTGTGAAGAAGACTCCGGAATGGAAATTCGATGGTTCCGTTAGCTCCATTAGGTGATTCCGGGTTTTGGGTTGAGATTTTGACTTCCGCACTTATTATGAGTTGCATATGCCGAGTGGCAGTTATATACCTATTTCTTCCAGTTATTCAGTCTTAATTAGTTGTTTTTCGCAACTTGTGTTAAATGGTTTCGCACTGTTAGGCTTACCTAGTTGTAGGAACTAGGTGTCATCACGACATGTTCATGGAGGGTGAACGGGGGTCGTGACAAGTTGGTATCAGAGCTCTAGGTTCATAGGAGTCACGGAACACAGGTCGGTTTAGCCCGAGGATAGGTCAGCTGCTACAGAGGACGAGCAGCGGAGACTTGAGAGGTTCAAGAAATATGATCCCCGAGTGTTCAGTGGACTAGCATCAGATGATGCCTTGGGATTTTTGGAGGAGTGTCATCGTATTCTTCGCACTATGGGAATCGTGGAGTCCAACGGGGTTTCTTTCACTGCTTTTCAGCTTCAGGGAGCCGCCTATGATTGGTGGCATACTTATGAGTTAGACAGTCCAGTCGAGGCTGCTTCACTGACTTGGACCCAGTTCTCGGATATGTTCATGAGAGAGTTTGTTCCCCAGAGTCTTAGGGATGCATGGCGTGCATAGTTTGAGTATTTGCGCCAGGGTGCTATGACAGTCTCAGAGTATACCATCCGTTATACCAGGTTGGCCAGACATCCACCGACTTTGGTTGCTACGGTTCGAGAGAGAGTTCGCTGGTTCATTGAGGGCCTTATTCCGCCGATTAGGTCTAGCATGGCTCGAGAGTTGGAGATGGACATCCCTTATCAGCAGGTAGTGAGCATTGCTAGGAGGATTGAGGGTATGTTCGCCAGGGAGCGAGGAGAGAGGGAGGCCAAGAGGTCTCGAGAGTCGGTCCACTACTATGGTGCCCGTACCCTATCAGCAGGTCGTTATGGTAGAGGTTATTCGGGTTGCCCTGTACATTCAGCTTTACCAACAGCCGGCAGCACTCCAGCTCTGCCTATACCTCAGGAGCCTTATTATGCGCCTCCAGTTTCTAGCGCGCCTCCTGCGCGGGGTACTTCCAGAGGTCAGTCCAGCAGGCCTAGACCCAGCCAGTCATAGCCACCACGTCTTCCCAGAGCTTGTTTTGAGTGTGGCGATACACACCATATGGTTAGGGACTACCCCAGACTTAGTAGGGGTGCATCTTCACAGACTGCTCAGCCACAACGGGCTCCTCAGGGTTCTCATGCCATGATCACAGCTCCAGCTGCTGCCCCACCTGCCCAGCCAGCCAGGGGCGGAGGTCAGGGAGATAGAGGTCGCCCTCGAGAGAAGGGTCGGGCCAGATATTATTGTATTCCTGCTCGCACTGACGCTGTTGCTTTCGATTCCATCATCACAGGTATTATACTGGTTTGTCACAGAGAGGCATCGGTTCTATTCGATCCAGGTTCTACTTATTCTTATGTTTTTTCTTATTTTGCTCTGCATTTGGGTATGCCTCGGGATTCTTTGAGTGCCCCCATTTATGTTTTTACTCCTGTGGGAGATTCTCTTGTTGTGGACCGCGTTTATCGGTCATGTTTGGTTACTATCCTTGGTTTTGAGACCAGAACAAATTTATTGCTACTCAGTGTGGTTGACTTTGATATTATTCTGGGCATGGACTAGTTGTCGCCCCATCATGCTATCCTTGATTGTCACGCCAAGACCGTGACGCTGGCTATGCCAGGTATTCCGCGTGTTGAGTGGAGTGGTACTTTAGATCACACTCCCAGTAGAGTTATCTCTTTTCTTAAAGCTCAGCGCATGGTTGAGAAGGGTTGTGCCGCGTATTTGGCTTATGTGAGAGATGTTAGTGTTGATACGCCTTCTGTTGATTCAGTTCCAGTAGTACAGGATTATCCCGATGTGTTTCCAGCTGATTTTCTGGGCATGCCGCCCGATAGAGACATTGATTTTGGCATTGATCTGTTGCCGGGCGCATAGCCCATTTCCATTCCTTCGTATCGTATGACTCCTCCTGAGTTGAAGGAGTTGAAGGATTAGTTGCAGGAATTGCTTGGTAAGGGTTTTATTCGACCCAGTGTATCACCGTGGGGTGCTCCTGTCTTGTTTGTGAAGAAGAAGGATGGTTCTATGCGTATGTGTATTGATTATCGTTAGTTGAACAAAGTTACAGTGAAGAACCGTTATCCTTTGCCTTGTATAGATGATCTGTTTGACCAGCTTCAGGGCGCACAGGTGTTTCTAAGATTGACTTGCGCTCAGGTTACCATCAGTTGAAGATTCGGCAGCCACATATCCCAAAGACTGCTTTCAAGACCCGGTATGGTCATTACAAGTTACTTGATATGTCATTTGGGCTGACCAATGCCCCTGCAGCTTTCATGCATTTGATGCACAATGTGTTCATGTCATATCTTGACTCATTCGTAATTATTTTTATTGATGATATTCTGGTGTATTCTCGGAGTCGGGAAGATCATGAGCAGCACCTGAGGACCGTGCTTTAGACCATGAGGGAGAAGAAGTTATATGCAAAGTTCTCAAAATGTGAGTCTTGGCTGAGTTCGGTGGCATTCTTATGCCATGTGATTTCTAGTGAGGGTATTCGGGTGGATTCGAGAAAGGTAGAGGCCGTGTAGAGTTGGCCCAGGCCGTCCTCAGCTATAGAGATTCGCAGCTTCCTTGGCTTGGCGGGTTACTACCATCATTTCGTGGAGGGATTTTCATCGATTGTTGCCCCTATGACTAGATTGACCCAGAAGGGTGGCCCATTTCAGTGAATAGAGGAATGTGAGGCGAGCTTCCAGAAGCTCAAGACAGCTTTGACTACAGCCCCTATCTTGATGTTGCCTACCAGTTTGGGGTCTTATACTGTCTATTGTAATGCCTCGAGAGTTGGCCTTGGAGTGGTATTGATGCAGGACGGTATGGTGATTGCCTACAGACGATGTGTGTGCAAAATTTTAGGTTATTCGGACGAGATTCTGGTAGGTTTTTGATCGAAAGCGTGTTTTGTTGGACTTTGAAGTTCTTAGGCTTGAATCTTTGATTAATTCGGGTTTTCGGTGTTGTTTTAGGTGTTTTCAAGGTTGGAACAAGTTTGAATAAGATATTAGGTGGTATTGGTATTTTTGGTTGAGGTCCCGGGGGCCTCGGGATGATTTCGGGTGGTTAACGGAGGAATTTTGAAGTTATTGCAACAACTGAATGTCTCTCTTCTGGTATTTCTGCATCTGCGGCTTGGGAACCACAGAAGCGGTGCCGTAAAAGCGGCTATGTGGCCGCAGAAGCGGCTATGTGGCCGCAGAAGCGGCTTGTTCCCTCTTTCCTTAGAAGGCGCATAAGCGGTGTCATTTCCGCAGAAGTGAAGCTGCAGAAGTGGCTTAGGCATTGCAGAAGCGGAGACGCAGAAGCGTCCCTGCTATCGCAGATGCGGTCCTGACCCTTTAGTGAAAACCGCAGAAGCGGTTGATTTTCCGCATAAGCTGAAATGACTGTGCAGAAATAGAAATATCGAGAGTTAAGTTTCAAAAGTTATAAAAATCAATTGAGAGCTCGGTTAAAGGCGATTTTGAGTGGGTTTTGAAGAGAATATCATTGGGTAACGTTTCCTTGATCCCCTTTTGTTATATTTCACCATTATATAGTTAAATAAATTATTGGAATTCGAATTTAGGATAAAAAATTGGATAATTTGGGTAAAACTTCATTGGCTAAACTATTGAGTTTTGAGTGGGCATTTGACCTCCAATTTAGGAGATTTTTATATGGTTAGACTCGTGAGAGTACGAGGGTTTTAGAAATGTAAAAATTATTCGATTCCGAGACATTGGCTTGAGGGGCGTTTTGGTTATTTTATCTATTTTCGCGCCCTAGCTTTAAATTTAATAGTGGAATCAGTTGTTTGCAATATTATTTATGATGTGTAATTGAATTAAATAGATTTGGGCCATTTGGAGTCGGATAATCGTGGCAAAGGCGTGGTACCTAGTTGATTGTTGAGCCGGTTCGAGGTAAGTGGC
This sequence comes from Nicotiana glauca, assembly GCA_026770625.1. Classification (NCBI taxonomy): domain Eukaryota; kingdom Viridiplantae; phylum Streptophyta; class Magnoliopsida; order Solanales; family Solanaceae; genus Nicotiana; species Nicotiana glauca. Next base: position 6,839 of record MU684642.1, read on the forward strand.
TTGTCTAGCCTTGTGTAGGGGACCTTTCCTTTAGGATTGTTACTTGATATTTGATTGCCTTGTACGTGAGGTGACGAGCACGTACTTGAGCCGATTAATGAAATTCCTTTTTTTTACTTAAGCTATGAAAATTTAGGTCTTATTCTTATTTGCTTTATTCTATTTGAAGTTATGACTTGTGCTAGATTAGGAAGAGCATGCTTAGCTGATTTAACTGTCTAATTGCGTAAGTTGTTTTGACTGCATTACGTGGAGCATGCTAGACTAGTTCTATCTGTTGTTTGTCTTTCATACTTCATTCTTTGGTTTGTTTCTGGATGTGGTTGCGCATTTACATTGGGACTACGGATGTGGGATTCCGGTAGCTACACCCTTGCCTGTTTACTTTGGGACTACGGGTTCGGTATCCCGGTAGATCCCCCTGCACTTTTACTTTGGGACTACGGGACAGTATCCCGATAGATCCCCCTGCACTTTTACTTTGGGACTATGGGACGGTATCGCGGGAGATCCCCCTGCACATTGATGGTTGGACTACGGGACGGTATCCCGGGAGATCCTTCAATTTGGTACATGAGTTGGGCTACGGGACGGTATCCCGGGAGATCCACTGGACAGTTGAGGAAGGGCTACAGGACGATATCCTAGGAGACCCTCATTGGTATCTTTGACTATTGAGCTGTGTTTACTCTGTGTTTACTCTGTCTTTGTAGTTGTTATTGCCTCATTGACCTGCCTTATTTCACTGCTAAATTTATTATTTGTGTTAATCTTTTAAAGTTTGGAAATATTATGCGATACATCAAATATTTATACTGTATTTATTATTCGTAGCTATTTTTTTAATCATATTTACCATCTGTAGCTATATTTAAATTTTGTAGCAAATTTATGAAATAAGATATTATTTTAATTTATTCGTCTTGATTATAGTTGATACATATTGTATTCATTGCACGAATGAATACTATTACACGAACAAATACAATTAATACAGATTGTATTCGTTGCATGAACGAATACAGGTTACGCAGTTATTAAGCTATAAACTATAGTGGTTGATAAGAATTCCTCTTTAAACTTTGAGTTTCACTCTCTTGGAGAGTTGAATTAATAAAAGCTTCTCTTCACTTTTAAAACTGAATCTCCATTTTCATGGGTTACTTTTTCCTTTTTTTTTTTTCTCCATAATCGAGCCGTAAAATATTTTTTTTTCTGTTTCAATATATTTATGTTACGTAGTTTGAGTGAGTAGAGAGTTTAATAGGGAATCAGTACTAACCTTTCACTACATACACCCTGCTCCTTTATATTGTAGACAAGAACCTAAGAAATACTACAAACTTAAGAGGCAAAAAACATGGGTATTGCAGTTTTAATTGCTCTACCAATATGCCTTTCATTCTCCTTTTGGTGCCTGAAATTGCTGTATTTGATATGGTGGCGGCCCAAAACAGTGGAAAAGGAGCTGCGGAAACAAGGAGTATATGGCCGTCCATATAGATTTCTTTATGGAAATCTAAAGGAGATGATGGAAATGAACAAAATAGCTAAGTCTAAACCCATGCCTTTGAATCATGACTACACCCCGCGACTAAATCCTTTGTTCTTTGAGCTCGCCACCACTTACAGTAAGTACTCTACTCTTACTAGTAATTTGCATGATTTTTTTTAGTAGCTCAAAATAGTGGCAAAGTCAGGAATTTCATAAAAAAGTTATATTTGATATATATACACAATATAATTTTCCGTCTTTGCAGAGAAACTTTTCTTGTTTTGGCTAGGACCGATTCCTCGAGTGACCATAATGGATCCGAAGTTAATACGGGAAGTACTATCAAATAAATCGGGTGTGTTCAGAAAACCAAAAATCAGTGCTTTCCTTAAGCTATTTGTAACAGGATTGGGGACTTACGATGGTGAAAAATGGGCTAAACACAGAAAAATTCTTAATCCAGCTTTCCACTTGGAAAAATTAAAGGTAATTTTCAATTAAGTAGTTACCTTACTTTTATGTCATTTTTTGTTCGGAGGTTTATTTTCATTTTGGCCTTGCAAATGCATGCAGCTTATGTTGGGAGCATTTACACAGTGTACAGAAAAAATGATAAGCAGATGGGACAAGTTAACTGAATCAAAGGGTTATTTTGAATTGGATATTTCACAAGAATTTCATAATTTAACCGGAGATATACTATCAAAAGCAGCCTTTGGAAGTAACTTTGAAGAAGGGAAGTTAATATTTTCGCTTCTGAGGGAACAGTGCGAACTTGTTTTCACTGCAAAACTTGCTATTAATGTCTTCCCTTGGTTAAGGTACTTTGAAATGAAATCTATAATCTTGAAAATAAGACATACTAACGGTGACCTGATAGTATAAATATTCTTCACACGGTCTGTACTGAGGCTCTTGTTTATGTAATAGGTTTGTGCCAACAAAAACTAATAGAAGAAGATTGTACATCTATAACACAGTCCGTAGTTCGCTAAAAAGGATAATAAAGAAACGAGAGAGAGAAGTACAATCAGGAAAAGCACACAATGAAGATCTCTTGGGTTTGTTAATGAAATCTAATCAAGAAGAACAACAAGGGAATAAGAACTCAAACAAGGGAATGAGTACAGAAGATGTAATAGAAGAGTGCAACTCTTTCTATTTTGCGGGTCAAGAGACTACTGCAACTTTATTAGCTTGGACTGCAATTGTTTTGACTATGCATCCAGATTGGCAAGAAAAAGCTAGGAATGAAGTTCTTGAAATCATTGGAAAAGATGAACCTGAGTTTGATCAACTGAACCAGCTAAAAATTGTAAGATTATTCTCCGCTTATGATTTGTCGGTATCTACTATTTTGATTTAAGTTATATACACTAACACTATAAATTTATTTTACATTATCAATATAGATTACATGCGATAATAAGTTAGTTATCGATTTACCAATTAAGACTTATCTTGGAGATATGCTGACGCTTTAAAGTTGTTTTAATATTATAAGTAAATTTTAACCTGTAGTAGCAGATAAGTTACAATTTTTACAAGAAATTTACATGGACTTGCTTAAAGTACCTAATTGTATAAATATTACACCCGTTAATTTACAGAACTTAAACTCTTTACTTTACAAGTTATTCGATTGTGCAAATATTTTGTACGTTGTCAATGCATCAGAACTTCAACTCAAAAGAGACTTTTGGGTGCTAAAAAAGGTAAAGGTAGCCCGATGTACAAGGCATTTCGCGTTCAAGCAGGGTTCGAGGAAGAGCCACACTGATATAGACAGTCTACCATAATGCAAACATTAGTGGCTGCTTCCATGGCTCGAACCCGTGACCTATAGATCACACGGAAATAACTTTACTTATGTGCTCCAAGGCTCCCTTTCATGCTAAAACATATAGAGTCAAAATCTCTCTATAACAACTTTGTTTGTTCCGATATTTTTTGGCTGATGTTGTTTTAGATGAGATATATTATATCATAACATAAAATTCGGTTTCGAGTAAACTCGACTTTAATAGTGAACGCATAGGGATATTATTATAGAGAGGTATGTCTTTATCTGATTTACTTAATTCTACGATGCATGTAGGTGACTATGATCTTGCACGAGGTTCTGAGGTTATATCCATCAGGTTCTCTTGTTAGAGAAACAAACGAAGAGACAGAACTTGGTGACTATATAATTCCATCAGGTGCACAGCTTTTGGTGCCTCTGCAATTAATCCACCGCGACACAGACCAATGGGGAGAAGATGCTCTTATTTTCAACCCAGAAAGGTTCTCAGAAGGAGTATCAAAAGCAGCCAAAGATTTGATGTATTTTCCCTTTGGTTGGGGTTCTCGTATTTGCCTTGGAATGAATTTCGCAATGATTCAAGTCAAACTTGTTTTGGCTAAAATCTTACAGAATTACTCGTTTGAACTTTCTCCCTCCTATGCTCATGGCCCGACCATGACCGCTCTGGTTCTTCAACCTCAGTATGGTGCACCTCTCATTGTGCGAAAGCTTTGACATTATCTTTCGGGGACGGAGCTAGAGTATTAATTACGGATTTGGCAGACTATGTATTTATATTAAATTTACTTAATATGTATAAATAATCTGTTTTGAGTCTGTTAAGTTGTCATGCCTGAAAATTTTAAACTCATAAACTTAAAGTTTCTGTTCCGCCTATCCTATTTATGAATCTTGTGATATTATAGCATACAAAAAATATCTTTTGAATCATGCATGTGATATTAAATATGCCATTAATGGTAAAATAAAAATATTTGAATTAAAAATAAAGAGATGTCATTCCTTTTAAATAGATTAAAAAGGAAAGTCAGACGAATAAATTAAAATAGAGGGAGTATTAGTTNAGTTTGAGTGAGTAGAGAGTTTAATAGGGAATCAGTACTAACCTTTCACTACATACACCCTGCTCCTTTATATTGTAGACAAGAACCTAAGAAATACTACAAACTTAAGAGGCAAAAAACATGGGTATTGCAGTTTTAATTGCTCTACCAATATGCCTTTCATTCTCCTTTTGGTGCCTGAAATTGCTGTATTTGATATGGTGGCGGCCCAAAACAGTGGAAAAGGAGCTGCGGAAACAAGGAGTATATGGCCGTCCATATAGATTTCTTTATGGAAATCTAAAGGAGATGATGGAAATGAACAAAATAGCTAAGTCTAAACCCATGCCTTTGAATCATGACTACACCCCGCGACTAAATCCTTTGTTCTTTGAGCTCGCCACCACTTACAGTAAGTACTCTACTCTTACTAGTAATTTGCATGATTTTTTTTAGTAGCTCAAAATAGTGGCAAAGTCAGGAATTTCATAAAAAAGTTATATTTGATATATATACACAATATAATTTTCCGTCTTTGCAGAGAAACTTTTCTTGTTTTGGCTAGGACCGATTCCTCGAGTGACCATAATGGATCCGAAGTTAATACGGGAAGTACTATCAAATAAATCGGGTGTGTTCAGAAAACCAAAAATCAGTGCTTTCCTTAAGCTATTTGTAACAGGATTGGGGACTTACGATGGTGAAAAATGGGCTAAACACAGAAAAATTCTTAATCCAGCTTTCCACTTGGAAAAATTAAAGGTAATTTTCAATTAAGTAGTTACCTTACTTTTATGTCATTTTTTGTTCGGAGGTTTATTTTCATTTTGGCCTTGCAAATGCATGCAGCTTATGTTGGGAGCATTTACACAGTGTACAGAAAAAATGATAAGCAGATGGGACAAGTTAACTGAATCAAAGGGTTATTTTGAATTGGATATTTCACAAGAATTTCATAATTTAACCGGAGATATACTATCAAAAGCAGCCTTTGGAAGTAACTTTGAAGAAGGGAAGTTAATATTTTCGCTTCTGAGGGAACAGTGCGAACTTGTTTTCACTGCAAAACTTGCTATTAATGTCTTCCCTTGGTTAAGGTACTTTGAAATGAAATCTATAATCTTGAAAATAAGACATACTAACGGTGACCTGATAGTATAAATATTCTTCACACGGTCTGTACTGAGGCTCTTGTTTATGTAATAGGTTTGTGCCAACAAAAACTAATAGAAGAAGATTGTACATCTATAACACAGTCCGTAGTTCGCTAAAAAGGATAATAAAGAAACGAGAGAGAGAAGTACAATCAGGAAAAGCACACAATGAAGATCTCTTGGGTTTGTTAATGA
>MU684642.1:13860-43107 GCA_026770625.1 Nicotiana glauca
AAATTTATTTTACATTATCAATATAGATTACATGCGATAATAAGTTAGTTATCGATTTACCAATTAAGACTTATCTTGGAGATATGCTGACGCTTTAAAGTTGTTTTAATATTATAAGTAAATTTTAACCTGTAGTAGCAGATAAGTTACAATTTTTACAAGAAATTTACATGGACTTGCTTAAAGTACCTAATTGTATAAATATTACACCCGTTAATTTACAGAACTTAAACTCTTTACTTTACAAGTTATTCGATTGTGCAAATATTTTGTANACAATAGATTATACACTAACTGAAACTAAACTTTTTCTAATATCTGTTTAGCTAAGTGTGCAAATCGGACCAATGAGATGCATAAAATTGTTATTTCGAAAAAATGCTCAATTTCCCGTATTTATCTCGAAATTTTGTACTGGAATAAGTATCACCCTAAACGATAATGTGGTATAAGTAACCAAACAAATATGTTATGGTGTATTGCATGCAACCACAAAAATAGTTTCAGTGTATTTTCGTAAGTGTGGTCTAGGGAGAATAGTAAACACGTATGCCTAATCCCTACCTTGAGAACGTAGAAAGGCTATTTTCTATTGACATTAGGCTCAAGGAAAGATTATAAAAAGAAGCAGTAACAACAGATAATAATGTCATCAAGATAGCAAGAAAATCGAAGCGAAAGAACAACTTGTAGTAATAAAAATTTAAAAATAAAAAAGTACAAGACTAACACTAATATTATAGGTATGGACAAGGAAAATATACGACTACATATTAATTATTTAATCTTCTACCCTAATTTTTGATCTTCACACACTCGTATCAAGGGTCATTGTCCTCGGTAAACTGAAGCAGCGTCATGTCCAGCCTTATCACCTCTTCCTAATACTTCTTTGGCCTGTCTCTACCTCTCCTCAGATCTATCAATGCCAACCTCTCACACATCTTTACTGGGGCATCATTGTCTCTCCTCTTCTCATGCCCGAACCATCTAAGAATCGCTTCCTCCATCTTGTCCTCTAGGGCGTGACGCTCACCTTATCCCGAATGTCTTCATTCCTAATCTTATCTATCCTGGTATGCTCATGTACCCATCTTAATATCCTCATTTCTTCCACCTTCATCTNACTTTTGGGTGCTAAAAAAGGTAAAGGTAGCCCGATGTACAAGGCATTTCGCGTTCAAGCAGGGTTCGAGGAAGAGCCACACTGATATAGACAGTCTACCATAATGCAAACATTAGTGGCTGCTTCCATGGCTCGAACCCGTGACCTATAGATCACACGGAAATAACTTTACTTATGTGCTCCAAGGCTCCCTTTCATGCTAAAACATATAGAGTCAAAATCTCTCTATAACAACTTTGTTTGTTCCGATATTTTTTGGCTGATGTTGTTTTAGATGAGATATATTATATCATAACATAAAATTCGGTTTCGAGTAAACTCGACTTTAATAGTGAANGGCCAAAACGCTACCTATATAACATAGTTGGTCTAACTACCGTTCATTAGAACTTATCCTTAAGTTTTGATAGCACATTCTTATCACATAGTACACCGAATGCAAACTTCCATTTCATCCACCACGTTGTAATATGATGTATGATATCCTTGTCAATTTTTATATTTCTTTGAATTACTAACCTAAATTACTTGAAACTTCTTCTCTTGGGGATGAATTGTGTATCAAGCCTCACATCCACATCTGCTTCATGAGTAACTTAATTGAACTTCCACTCCAAGTATTTTGTCTAAGTCTTGCTCTGTCACGCCCCAAACTGCCCCTAGACGTGACTGACATATCCAACTAACACCACTCGCTAGGCGAACAATACCTTCATACCTTAGCCATTAATTTGCAGCATTTGATTAATTAAATAAGTATCCAAATAATCTAATAATTAATTACGAACAATTAATATCTCAAAATATTATACCCATACTCTATCCCAAATCCCACACTAGTGTCACGCCTCGACCCTGGGGGCGAGACCGGCACCTGGTGCCTCACCTATTTTTGCGTACCAACTTGCGACTAAGGAACTCTGAACATATGATGTCATACTTTGGCCATGGGCCACATTGCAAAAAAACTGCAATTCCTGACTAAATATCAATATAAAGCTAGGCCGACAAGGCCATCATAATTACTACATCTGACAAACCAACAAAATATACACACAAGGCCTATAAGCCCAACATGTTGCACTAACTGACAGGATGTGTCTGCAAGTCTCTACTAATAGATATACTGTGATCGGAACAGGGCCCCGACCTACTCATAACATATATATATATATATATATATATATATATATATATATATATATATATATATATACACGCACACACACAAGATGTACATAAAGCTCTAGACCTGGCAACTCCGAAGGGTATGGAGCTTACCGATCAAGCTGAACTCGGGCAACACCTAATGAAGAGGTCTACCCGTCTATCTGACTGAACCTGCACGCATGAAATGCAGCGCCCCCAAAAAAGGAACGTCAGTATGAAATAATGTACCGAATATGTAAAGCAATATACTAAAAGCTAAAACAGAACTGATAATATAATAACTGGAAGCAACTAGGAGTCAAAGATAATCTGATCTCACCTGCTGATACTGACTCTATTCTCTCAATATAGTAAGTAAAATAGTTGTCCGGCCTTATAAAGGCTCGATATATATATATATGTGTAACTGCTCTGCCGTAGTAGGATCGCCCATAGGCGCTCGGCCATACTAGGCTCTATATTTCGGCCAACTGGGTTCGCTCGTAGGCGCTCGGCCACAGTAGGTTCGGTATATAACTTACCATCTGATCAGAGGTTGCCCAATAGGGGCCTGCTCATCGATTATAGCTCGATGGTAATGAAAATACTTTAATACTGTATATATAAACTCGATGCTCTCTTGACTTGAAAAAGGAAATACTCAATTGAATATGAAGTTCCGATAAAGAAAATGTTGTAACCAGCGAGACTAGTAAAATATACATAAATTTTGAGATATAAATTTTTCTTTATGCCTTGTTATGGAACTTGTGTAATGAGGAGATCATGTAAAAATGAAGGAAAGACTTAGCCTTAACATACCTGGAGTAAAGAAAAATCCGTATGATATTCTTGAGAAGGTTTACACCGTACTCCCTTAAAATTGCAAAATCTGTGTTCGATCTATTAAAGATCCGTACCCTTCTATGTTAACTTCAATTTGCATATTTTTGAGCTTCAGGTGGCGTTTTTTTGTGGTGGCTTCAGATAGTCTCTTGGAGAGATGTTTTCTATATCCTTCAAATGTTAGATAAAATGAATCCTTTTATTTGCTAAAGTTATGAATCCTTTCTCGAATTTCAAGGTTATAATCCTAACTAGTTGCCACCTAACCAACATGACTAATGAGTTAGTTGGTTTAGGTGGTGGCTTGCTGCCACATGGAATGGGGTTAATTAATTAATTAGGTAATATCACACTACCCCGTAATTAATCAATTACCCGCATATTTCAAATTACTTATAATTTTTCTTATTTTAATACACTTTATACATCCTACTATCATGGTCATATGATACCTTGTATGGTACTAATCTATAAATATCGGGTATTATTGCTCGGCCTGCATTTTATCCTAATATGCCAAACTTGGTCGAAAATTCATTTTCTTTGACTTGCTTCCCCCTCACCTTCACAAATTTATTCATCGTTTGTTTGAAAAAGCATGATATTTATAATTTTAAAATAATTCCATTTCCGCACTTACGTCAATTAATTTACGACGAAACTTTAACATGCGAAAATGCGGGATGTAACATTATTTTCCCTTTTGGAACATTCATCCTCGAATGTTGACTGATGTACTTATAATTCTCATAACTCATAGCTCTTACGAATACTTTAGTGCTCCTCTTGCCATTTAGGCAACTGTTCTGTGAATAAGTTCAAAGGCAAGGGCATTTCTCCCTTTAGCCCTCTTCCTCATACCACGACTTGTGGTCAGGATCTTTCCAATCTCGTAACTGTTGCTACATTCTATCATGTAGCCTGTACGACTTTGACCCTGCAAGTGCACCTATGCGACTCTTCTCCCCTTTTTCCTAAGCTTCGAGCCAATCTCTAGGCCTTAATTTGCAAACATATACAGAACTTGATGAAATGTTCCTCTGGGCATTTGTAGGTATACTAAAGTTCTTTGCTTGATAATTTGCTAAAATTACGATTATTGCTACGTCTTGTTTCATAGACCAGGTTATCTATCAGCATGATTTTACTGCATCTAGGTAGGTCATACTATACCATAATTCTAACTTCGAGTTATCGTTGCGGAGGTCTGCTACCAAATTCCAGCTTGCTCTTGTTGGTTATCCCATATGAATAAATTTAAGTCCTTTAATGCTTCCTCATTATTTTTCACCTTAAGAATGACGACCTAATCTCAGCTCATACCTTGTGACTTTTTTCCATCTATTATATTTTGCCTCAATATTGATCTACAATGTACCATTTGAATACTTGTAACTTTTTACATAATACATTGCAGCTAGGGCCCATGTCTCATCGGTAACATCTGGAGTAATTAGATTGATCCACTGAGGGGTGAAAATATACTTCCATAACTATATTTATAACATCCCAATGTAGTTCACCTTATATGGGTTTATTAATCCCGTAGAATTCATGAAATTCTCTTCAAATTTACTCAAACGGAAGCCCAAACGTCATCATTTATCTATCACAATTACACCTTTATTCTACTACCGGGTCAATATTTCATTTCTTCTAAATGCTACTAGTCTTAGACTCTTTTGAGCTCATTCAGGCTATACTGATCTTTATATAATTTATAAAACCCATTAGCTCTCTCTCATTTTCGTGGGCTTAATCCCGAGGGCTTATCTATTCTTGTCACTTTCTCACTCGCCCTTTCTTATCCTTAGTCCTATCTTCCTACAACCTTGTCGCTCTACCATACATTAGCTTACGACCCATACACATCCATTCATACTACTCGCAACCTTCCTTCAACTTTCTTGCACCATAGATTTCCTTGTGTTATTCTGGATCATCAAGCGGGACATCACAACGTCTCGAGTTCTTCTTTATTCTCTTAAATAGACCTCTTAGTATCTAGAAACCATAGGCTGGAAGATATGCCACTGAAGACGCTGTTATCATTCCTAAATACTGGATCCCAGCGCTTCTAGTCTTTTACTTGAAGTATGGACCACTCACATCCTTCTACATTTAAGTGTTTCGTACGTTGTCCACCTTTACCTTACTTATTTCAAAATATCACCTCACATTCTTCTATCCTTTTCATAACCTCCCTCCCACATAGGTATAAATCACACCTACTATTTGAAGCTCTATTATAATTCTTACACCTCTGGTGCCTATACAATTTGGTGCCAGTTCTATACTGAATTCTTATGAGGCTGGTGTTCTCCTAACTGGCTTGATCGTAAAGCCGATATAGAATATGGTCATTGTACTATCTCTTTTGTACCGCTGATATTTGAGTGATTCTACAATATTCTAATCACGATTTCTATGCTCATCTGGGGTCTAATAATCAGACTCCTAATTCACTTAGCTTATGTAACTCTTTAGTTTCCTCTTCTATCTCAGCATTTGAGTAGGTTTTACTTTATCTTCATATATGCGGCTCGGGGTATCAGTTATTACTTTTAGCCTTTCATGGCGCTATGGAATTTTCATAATACAATCCTTTAACAATTCAATCCTTTGTTTATGACTCGGGCTCAATTCTTCCTTTTAACTTATATCAGAACTTTCTATGGATGAATGATTATCAATATATATGCTGCATGGATATACTCCAAACTCTTAAGTGCGTTCATAACGTGACCAACTTTGGATCACTGATCGAATAATTCCTTTTGTCCCAAATTAGCTTTGTTTTAATATAAGCTATTATTTTTTCTGGTCTTTCTGTCCCCTTGTTGTGTCCATACTTAGCTTATCTTAGTACCCACACTTATTAGAATTCCATATAACTCATATGATCTTGAATTTCACTTCTAATTTTATTCGTCGTTCATTAGCCACGGTTGGTGCCTCTTTCTTATGGAGTCAATATTGTTTTGAGACTGTTGTTATAAGAGCATTTCCTCTTTAGGTCACTGAGGTTAGGTTGAATCTTTCTTCCTTATTTTCCTTAGCTAGTCTTTCATTGTAGTACATAGGGTGGACCCTCTGACTCTTGTAAAGCTATGAGCTTATTACATTATATACTCGATGGGCCTCCTGATGTTCTTCCTTGCCTATACTTATCCGTAGTTACTTACCTCCATGCCCCGGTGCTTGTGGGGTTGCTCCTAAACTGATATTTTGATTGTCTTCCTAATGGCACTCTCTTTTATTTCTGTATCACTCGTACGATACCTTTTTAACTTCCCCATATGAATATATCTCAAGTATTATAATGTCATAACTGTGAGGTTGAATTCCTCATGTTGGGGTTTACTCTGTTTGTCTTGCACAATCTATTGATTTGTCTGTAATTTCTTATCTATCCATAACTAGGTTCTTCTTGAATCAACTACTAACCACTTGTTGGCCCACTCACATATCAATATTCTGTGTAATCTTTATGGGTTTATTTCCTTTGTCTTAACTTACCTCTCGCACTGGCTCCTTATTTATTAATAACATCCCAGACAGGAACCCTTACTTCCCTTCCTTGATGTCGTGTTTGCATAATGTTCTGGAATCATAGTATACCTATAGGATTTGAATAAGTGGAATCTCATTCCTTTCTTATTTTTTGTCGCATTCTTCCTTTACCATTCCTTAATTTCTAGAACCACTTAATTCTGACTTAATGCCACATCACTTCATATTCCCCCCTTTAAGAGGGTGCTAAGATTTTGTACTGCGATGATCTATGTATAGATACTTTACCTCATTATGTTTGGCTTATTTTCTCGTAATTGATGACCTTTACTCGCTTTGCGGAAATCCTTCTGTACTAAGGATAAAAAAATTCCTTATTCATGAGGGTGACACCTAGTGCAACTGGCACATATAGTCCCTTAAGCTTAACTTTGCTCCCATTACTTGCTTTAGGGACGCATTCTCCTGAATGACCTTTAAGGGTTATTCTTCTGTTTTCCATTCTATTATTGTCAGAACACAATCTCTGAAATTCTCATGATGTCGACCATTATAAAATTACTCAGTTCCCAATTCATATTTAGTTTACCTTGTTCACCAGCCTATCTTGATATCTATTACTATAGGGTCTAACTTTTTCTTATGACAGTCGCGTTGAAGTTACGAACTTATTTCTCGAAATAAGGATACAACTTTATGGCCTATACTCTTTTGTTGTCTCCAAGCCTAGCACCTCCCATTTTTTTCCTTCCCTCGATTATCGACTATGAAATACAACCATTTTATTTTATTTTTTTACCGTTGTCATCTATGTATCACATCTTACTCAAATTCATCCTTATCTCTCTTCTCATTACTCTGGTAATATTTCTGCCTATCCCTTTCTTATGAAAACTTCAATAAGACATTCTTTTGCTTTTAACTCCTTTGCTTCATTCATCGGCTCTTTGGATTTCTCAACGTCCTCCATCTATTGGGGACGAGAGTCACACTAAGGTAATATTTATCCTTTTCAATCTTTTAGTGCCTATCTTTTGAATTTTTTTTATCATTCTAGTATTCACATCTAATTGTAATAATCTAGAGTGCACCATTTGGGTGTCTCACAAGAAGATCTAATAACACTTTTGTAATATCCTCTGGAAATGTCAATTAACATAACCAATCCATTCACCATCTTGGGTTACTCTAACCCCAGCTTGATCTTGATGTTCCATCCTTTTCTCAAACTACACCTGTTAGCCCCCATATAGCATAACTGAGATGAGTGCGTCCAATTGTACATACCTTTGTTATCGATGAAGGTAACTCAAAATGCTTATATCTTTCTTCCTGAATTGCAGATAATGTTCATCTCTACTAATTGGGTACCCTGATGAAAGTAACTCAAAATGCTAATATCTTTCTTCCTGAATTGCAGATAATGTTCATCTCTACTAATTAGGTATCCCGTACCCTTCTTTACCTTGCTTCTTTTATTTGTCGAAGCTTGTATCTTCTAATTCTTCCATTGTTCTTTTTTTTTTACCATAAGAGTGGATAGATATTTTTGCCTTAGGGATCCTTATCAAGAAACTTACACCTTTCAGTACACACGTGATCTGCTAAAGACCTCACATTTACTTATCATAAGCATGATACGAAGTCAAGTTCATCTTACTCAACTCTTACATAGCCATATTTCTTACCAATCATCTTTCTAGATGTAGGAATCGTTGTATTACGAATAAGATAGAGTTTAGAAAATTTAGTTCTTACAACTAAGCTCTACCACACGATATAGAGTAAGAAGAAAGAGTGACAGTCCTAAATGCCCTGTAGCCCCCTGCTTATAATTGTGGTGCACAATACACCCATAAACAAAACTCTACTAGATACAACTTGTAGACTTCCTAGGACAAAACTGCTCTGATAACACTTTTGTCACACCCCGAATCTGGAGAACGAGACTGGCACCCGGTGCCTCACCTATTCTTATGTACCAACTTGCGACTAAGGAACTCTCAACATATGATGTCATGCTTTGACCATGGGCTACATTGCAAGAAAACTGCAATTGCTGACTAAATATCAATATAAAGCTGGGCCGACAAGGCCATCATAATTACTAGAGCTGACAAACCAACCAAATATACATACAAGCCCTACAAGCCCAACATGCTGCACTAACTGACATGATGTGTCTACAAGCCTCTATTGATGGATATACTGTGACTTGATTAGGACCCCGACCTACTCATAACATATATACATATATACACAAGATGTACATAAAGCTCTAGACCCGACAACTTCGAAAGGCATGGAGCTTACCGATCAAGCTGAACTTGAGCAACACGTAATGAAGAGATCTACCCGTCTGTCTCTGAACCTGCACACATGAAATACAGCAGCCCCCAAAAAAGGATGTCAGTACGAAATAATATACCGAGTATGTAAGACAATATACTGAAAGTTGAAACTGAATTGATAATACAATAACTGAAAGCAACTGGGGGTCAAAGATAATCTTAAGATATGCTTACCTGCTGATACTGGCTCTATTCTCTCAATATAGTAAGTAAAATAGTTGTTCGGCCTTATAAGGCTATATATATATATATAAAATTGTTCTGCCGTAGTAGGCTTGCTCATAGGTGCTCGGTCATACTAGGTTCCGTATCTCGGGCAACTAGGCTCGCTCATAGGCGCTCGGCCACAGTAGGCTCGGTAACTTACCATCTTATCAGAGGTTGCCCAATAGGGGCATGCCTATCGATTATATCTTGATGGTAATGAAAATACTTTAATACTATATATATATATATATATATATATATATATATATATATATATATATATATATATATATATATATATATATATATATATATATATATATATAAATAAATAAACTCTCTGCTCTCTTGACTGGAAGAAGGATATACTTAATTGAATATGAAGTCCCGATAAAGAAAATATTATAACTTGCGAGGCTAGCAAAATATACGTAAATTTCGGGATATGAATTTTTCTTTATGACTCGTTATAAAACTTGTGTAATGATGAGATCATGAAAAAAATGAAGGAAAGGCATAGTCTTAACATACTTGAAGTAAGAAAAAATTCGTGTGATATTCTTGAGAAGGTTTATACCGTACTCCCTTAAAATTGTAAAATCCCTGTTCGATCTATTAAATATCCGTACCCTTCTATGTCAACTTCAATTTGAGTATTTTTGAGCTTCAGGTAGCCTTTTTTTGTGTGGCTTCAGATAGTCTCTTGGAGAGATGTTTTCTATATCCTTCAAATGATAGATAAAATGAATCCTTTTATTTGCTAAAGTTATGAATCCTTTCTTGAATTTCAAGGTTATAATCCTAACTAGTTGCCTCCTAACCAACATGACTAATGAGTCATTTGGTTTAGGTGGTGGCTTGCTGCCACATGGGGTGCGGGAGGGATTTTTAATCTTATCTAATTATTTAATTAATTAACTAGGTAATATCCCGCTACCCGATAATTAATCAATTGCCCGCATAATTAAAAATTATCTCAAATTACATAAAATTTTACTTATTTTTAATACACTTTATACATCCTACTATCATGCTCATATGGTACCTTGTACGGTATTAGTCCATAAATATCGGGTATTATCGCTCGGCCCGCATTTTACCCCAATATGCAAAACTTGAACGAAAATTCATTTTCTTTGACTTGCTTCCCCTCTCACCTTCGCAATTTTACTCATCACTTGTTTGAAATAGCATGATGCTTATAATTTCAAAATAATTCCATTTCTTCACTTACGTCAATTAACTTACGACAAAACTTTAACATGCGAAAATGCGGAATGTAACAACTAGACCATGGAGAATCTAAGATAATTACAAAAGAAATCATATGAATGAATAAGAAAGACTCTTTTGGCAGCCTTCACGAACAATGCGGCGGCTCACCTCGATAGCTGAATCAACTCTAGTGAACTCATCAGCTACTAGCTCTGTCTTCACCAATAGTATCTACATAGACATACAGGTATGGAGTGAGTTATAAGTAAATATAACCCAATAAGATCCTAGGCCCGCCACTCTGAATACCTCCAGAACAAGTGTTAGAAAATATAAACACACAACGAGCATAGAAATTATATATGTAACGATCCGACCGGTCGTTTTGAACTCTAACATATCTTTTAACCGTCTGAGGCCATGAGCAACTTCATTTCAGGTAAATCGACACTTGCATATGGTAAGAATTGAAATTCAGGAAGATCAGAGTTAAATTTAAATAAAAATTCTCATTTCAGAAGCCTTAAGTTGGAGAAAATGGCTAAGATTGGAATTTTGAGTAAACGACCTTAGAATCAAGATTCGAAGATTCCAGCAGGTTCGTATGATGATTTTGGACTTGGGCGTATGCTTGGATCGGGTTTTGGATAACTCGAGAGTGTTTTGGCACCTATTGTGGAAGTTACCATTTTAGAAGAAATTTTATAAGTTTGGTTTGAAATGCATTTCAGTGTTATCGATATTTGTTTGGAATTTCGAGACTCGGAGTAGCTCCATATGGTAATTCTGGAGTTGGGAGCATGATCAGAAGTGAATTCGAAGGTCCGTAGGTTATTTTGAAGCCATTTGGCTAAAGATAGAAATTTGAAGGTTTTTGAGAAGATTTACCGGAAGTGGACTTTTTGATATCGGGGTCAGAATCCGATTCTGAAAGTCGGAGTAAGTCCGTAATGTCAAATATGACTTGTGTGCAAAATTTGAGGTCAATCAGACGTGATTTGATAGGTTTAAACATCAGAAGTAGAAGTTTGAAATTTTGAAGTTCATAAAGCTTGAATCGGGGTGTATTTCATTGTTTTAGCGTTGTTTGATACGATTTGAGGCCTCGAGCAAGTCTGTAATGTGTTTTGAGATTGGTTGGTAGGTTTGGTTGAGGTTCCAGGGGCCTGGGGTGGATTCCAGATAGTTAACGGATCAAATTTGGAAGTTGAAGAAGGGCTGAAGGGTATGGTTGCTGGTATTTCCGCTTCTGCAGAAATGGAACCGCAGAAGCGGCCCCGCAGAAGCGGCCCCGCAGAAGCGAGGAAGGAACTGCAGAAGCGGTTGGGAGTGAAGGGAGCAGGGACCGCATATGCGGTCAGGAATCTGTAGAAGCGGCCAGGAAGACCGCATATGCGGATTCTGGTGAGGAAAACTGGGATCGCAGATGTGGTCAGGGAGCCGCAGATGCGGGACCGCACCTGTGGAAAAGGAAGTGCAGAAGCGAAAGCTGGGCATCTTGGGAAGGAGCCGCAAAAGTGACATTTTAACCGCATAAGCAGTTAGGACCCAAAAACATGTTATACTTGGATTATTTATGAACTCATTGATAGCGTGAATTGCTTAAGCCATATTGAATTATAAGTGAATTTCTAAAAGGATTAAACTTTGAGCATGTATTTTATGTGTACCTGCATTGCATGGATGATTCGCGATCAGGGTGATTGTTTATTTTATCTTGACCGCATCACATGGATGATTCGCGAGCGGGGTAATAGGTGCATCTATGGTTCGGGTCGTTCGACCCTCGGCAGTGCACAATTTACATTTCTGTTGGATCGGGCCGTCGCTTCGGTGTGATTTGTGCATGTTATTTGTCGCTTGAGAATTTCAAATGTGAAAATTGCCTTTCATGGCTTGATATAAATCGATAAGATAATAAAAAGTAAACTTGATCCCTTAATATTTGTTAAATGTGTTTACTTATTTTTCCGCCTTGCGAGTTAGAACTGCTATATAAAATCTCTGATTTCCTGACACATTTAGTATATTATTATTGGACCACTAGAAAGTATCAAATTGACCATCTCGTCTATACTTCTTCGAGATTAGACAGGATACTTACTGAGTACACGTTGATTACGTGCTCATACTACACTTCTGTGCATTTTGTCGCACAGGTATAAATAACTCTAGTGGCCTACTGGGCATAGCAGCGGGGATGATTTTGGGACTGGGTGAGCTGCATTGTTCGAGGCGACCCGCAACTAGTGTAGTTCCTTTCTGCATTTTTATATTTATTCCCTGTCCACTGTATTTCAGACAAATGTTGTATTTTAATTTCCTTATCAATATATGCTCATGCACTTGTGACACCGGGTTCTGGGATGGTTTTCGAAAGATGTGTACTAATAGTTATTGCTTAATTTAAATTGAAGTAGAGATTGTTTTAATTATAAAAAATGGAAGGAAAAATCCAAGATTTTCAAAGTATTAAAAGAGGATTTAATTGATAATTTAGTTGGCTTGCCTGACATAAGTGTCCGGTGCCACCACGACCCTTAGTGGATTTTGGGTCGTGACAACATGGTATCAGAGCACTAGGTTCCCGTCGGTATCACGATTCATGATCAAGTCTAGTAGAGTCTCGCGGATCGGTACGGAGACGTCTGTACTTATCCTTGGGAGGCTACAGGGCTGTTAGGAGTACTTCCCTTCTTGATTTCCTTATCGCGCAGTTCAATTCATTTGAGGCTTATGCCTTTGATTTCTTCCTACTCAATCTTACGCGAGCGCTTGTTATAAATCAAAAATTGAAGGATTGTAATGGCAGTACAAATATGGTGCGGGATGATTCTCCCGGTATAGTTGATTGGACTATTATAGTCTCCTTATGGAAGGATATTCTAGTGTCTAGCTCAGCAACAGAACTTCTAAGAGCCTTGAGGCTAGGCACAGGTTACCGCGATACTTATGAGCGATTATTCTGCAGTATTGGTGTGATGGTAGGATGTTTGCCCACGCGTCGGGGCAGTGAATGACTTGAAGGGAGGTTTACTCAGTGTGTAATCAAAGGTTCGGTATTTAATTCCCGGCAAGGGAAAGGCAGTCGGACTAAGGATGGTCAGATGTGGGCTGGTGAAAGTAATGAGACTTGGTATTTCCAAGCGTGGTGGAGCTTTCTTCTATGATGGGGTGCCGTGGCCTTAATGGAACGTACCAAGTTCATTGATATTATAATCTGCTACAATCCGCCTTTAAGGCAAGATATTATGAAATAGTATTGGAGATACAGCTGTCAAATATCGCATGGTGCGGTGGTTTAGGATCGAATAAAAATTTCTAATGTTGATGGTTCGATAAAGATGACCTTTGGAAAGGTTTAAAGGTTAGCAGCAATTGTGGGTTCAAGTGCCCCGAAGATAGAGTCTATTTAAGGAAACATATGAGCAGCAAAGTATGAGGAAAGACATTTAGGAAGTGTCAGGCGGTGACTAAGGTTTCTAGGAGGCCAAGTATAAGAAGCAAAGGGCGAGTAGTCAATTAAAGAGATAAGTTACGCCAAAGTGGGAAAGAGGCGGAGTCGTATGTGGGCATTGTGGCAGGATGACTATGCACCTTAAGGGGCGTATGGGATGATTTGAGAATTTCAGAGATTAGTGATTGAGGCCAACGAAGTTAACTTGAAGCATGGGCTATTAAACGGCAGGAGATTTGATGCACCGGGAAGGAGCTGCTTGAAATAAAGAAGGACACAACATAACCTTGAATTGGAAGGATATTACCGTACATTTAATTGATGTCCACAGAGGGATAAATGGGCTGGTACAGCTAGAGAGTGAGCTTGTACTCAGGATGGGTTATTGATGTCATGGTGATTGTATCCCGTGCAGCAGCATTGGAAGATGTTGGGAAGTGATTTCCATATGAGGCTTATTTCCTGTGAGCAGGTTAGCAGTCTCATGATTGGCGAGGCTTCTACGAAGAATTTTATTGGTTATACAGCGAATCGGTCGTGCGAATAGGGTTGATGATTCAGAGTATCAAAAGGGGGTGTTTACCGAATGATTCCGAGAATTTTGGCGGTTGATAGCGCCCGGTTATGTCAATAAGAGATAAAGAATCCCGGTGAATTCCAGAATTGTGAAATAAGGGCTTCAAGCTAAGTGGGAGAGTCTCACAGCCTATTATTGGGTTGCATGGTTAACTACTTGCGAGGTTTCCGTTTATCTGCATATCGATGGGTTTTTTCAGCTACGGAAAAAGACCATAAGTTGTAATTTGAGTAGATGAATTGTTGGATGCATGCTATGGACGGCCTTATTGGCTCATGTTCAGATTTGGGGGAAGGATTCAAGATTTATGCCTTGTATAGAAGCGGGTTTAAAGGGGAGTGATTCTGCTAGGTGCTTCGTTGAGAGGGTATTAATATTCTAGATGATTCATGGGGTTGATTATATTCGGGACCAAGTCAGAGCGGGTGGCTCTCAACAACGGTCCTAGTAGATCCCAAAGGATAAAGTGTGGTGCCAATAATTTCAAGCCTATGAATACAGTTAAGGATCAAGATTTGTAACAGCTTATGAGAAGGTGCCCAGAATTTTCTATGATATTTTGACTTGTGGTATAGCATTTGAGAGATATGAAATAGTTCGTGGGATTTGAGGCAATATGGTCTCGTGACTCAAGGTCACTCGGGGTGAGGTAGAGCGAGTATGTTATGTGTTGAAGAGAGTTAGTATTATTTCCAAGGCAATCAAGGATAAACTGTAAGGAGGTAGATTGATCAGCCATAGTTGAATTGGCATATTGGGGTCAGTGATCAGTTCATTCAGCATGATCAAGTTATGTGTATGATTTGTGTCAGTACGTGTGAGGCTTGTCGACCGCCGTAATTGATGTTAATCAGAAGCATTCTTCTGTTATGGCTTGTTAAGGGGAAGCGGATTTCGGAAGGGCTATGGTGGCTTGGATCACTACTTAGAGACTTGCATATCCTACGGTTATGGGAATTTACCTATGTGTTACTATGATTCTCCTAAAGTGATTTAAGTGAAAAGTTCTTATATGATGAAGTGTTAAAATATTAATAATTTCCGAGTTACGATGAAAATCGTGTTCTATCGTATATTGGCACGTTGGGTGCAGTGAGTAGCATGGAAATTCGAAGTGAGGATCGAGGTTGCAGTTTGGTACTGGTAAGGATGTCACAAGCTCGAATGAGCAAGAAAAGGGTGGAATGTTAAAGTAATTGGTGTTGTATTCAGCGTCACCTGATATCGATGTGTTGTGAAAGAGGCTTTGCATCCTAGTTAAGGATTCTTGATCGCTTTTCAGCATTAGTGCGACCGATGGTTTAGATGTGCGGACTCGTTATTTATTTTGGAAGATTATGGGAGCGTGTCCCATAGGAAGATTGTACAAGTGTGACATGTAGTCACTTGTTTGACTAAAGATTTAAACCAAGTATGAGGAATTGTGGTAATATCATTACTTTGAGAATTTATGTCTGGAGGGCACTTTGTTTATTGGGTTATGAACTGAGGAGGTTTGCTCCGGTTATGACGGTTGTTCTTATGTGGTATGAGAAGAGGCAAATTAGTATGGACCTTTGAAAGGTGATTGGCTTAGTTTGATGCGATCAGGATCGACTTGAGGCCGGTGGATTGGTTTAAATGTGAATATAGGCTCAATGTCAGGCCAGTTGTGTTCATTTCAGTAACGCGCTCCTTATGGAGTAGTCAGGGTGTTATCTCATTGTCAGATATTTCATATAGTGATACGTTGCGTTGTGTGAGTTGTGAGACAGCCTGAGAAAGTGTGTATGTGTTAAGGATCCGCGTGGAAATGTCGTATTATGAGCAAAATGGCTTTTGAGATTCAGATTATATATCGCACCTCAGTTATGCTTGAGTTTCGTAGCTTATGGCGCTATATTTCCCCTCAGGGATGGTATTATATACTTAGCGTGCTTGTGACCAAATTCGATATCTTGTTGTAATGGGCAATTTAGCTCGACGTATATCTCCTTATGTAAGTTCTATGTGTGGATCGGGTGGCACGCCGCCATGGGTATGTTATTTGGATCGGGTTGCACGCCGCAACAGTGTGATGTTCAGTACAGTTCCCCCATTTGCCTTTATATGTTCTGTTTCCCATTTTTGGAGGGAAGCTCGTTCTAGCTGTGAGCCCGCATCTCATGTATGATTCGCGAGCAGGGTGTCCATTTAGCATGTTTCCCGGATCGCTTGTATGATTCGCGAGCGGGGTAATTAGATCTCCTTTTCAGAGTTCGCTTCTTCTTGTATCACATTCTAATTGGTAGCCTATTGGCACATGGTAGCGTCATATGGGACTTTTGATTGTATTCAGGGTGGCTTATTGCCTGAGCAGTTCGTACTGGGTGAGACGAGATTATTAGATTTAGGACCAGTACAATTTGATTATATGAAGTGTATTAAGGAGCTCAGACCATTAGATGGTTCAGGAAGAGGCAATGACTCCTGTCAAGGGTATAGACCCAATGATTTGTTGATTCACCAGTTGGTTATGAATTTCGGCACATCTCTTCCATTGTGTCGGTGTAATAAAAGTTAGAGCAACACCCATGTAGGTCATGAGGTGCAATGGGAGCATCGGATTCATGGAATTTCGATTAATTCGATCAAAAATGTTATTGTGGTCCTATGAGTAAAGTGATGCAAAGTGTGAATTCAACAAAGTTATGTAGTTGTGTTTGGGTACAACGTGTAGTGGTTGATGTGGTGATCGTATGTTGGAAACAGGCTTGGCAAAAAAATTCTGGGTGTTGACATTGGGCTTTAAGGCTTATTTTCTTGAATAAAAGAGTGTATCTGCAGAATTATCAAGCTAATGTGCTCAACTGAGTTGTGGTAGCACGGGTCGGTGCATGAGGTGTTAAATAGTAGTTTCAGACCACTTCAGTGTAGTCCTCAGCACGTTCGAGGACGAACGTATGTTTAAGTGGGAGAGAATGTAACGAACCGACCGGTCGTTTTGAGCTCTAGCGCATCGTTCAGCGATCTGAGCCCAAGAGCAACTTCATTTAAGGTATATCGACTTGTGCGTATGGTCGGAATTGAAATTCAGGAAGATCAGAGTTAAATTTAAATGAAAATTCTCATTTCAGAAGCATTAAGTTGGAGAAAATGGCTAAAATTGGAATTTTAAGTAAACGATCTCGGAATCAAGATCTGAAGGTTCCAGCAGGTTCGTATGATGATTTCAGACTTGGGCGTATGCCCGGATCGGATTTTGGATAAACTGTGAGTGCTTGGCGCCTATTGTGGAAGTTAGCATTTTAGAAGAAATTTCATAAGTTTGGTTTGAAGTGCATTTCGGTGTTATCGATGTCCGTTTGGAATTCCGAGACTGGGAGTAACTCCGTATGGTGATTCTGGAGTTGGGAGCGCGATCAGAAGTGAATTTGGAGGTCCGTAGGTCATTTTGAAGCCATTTGGCTAAAGATAGAAATTTGAAGGTTTTTGAGAAGTTTTACCGGAAGTGGACGTTTTGATATCGGGGTCGAAATCTGATTCCGAAAGCTGAAGTAGCTTTGTAATGTCAAATATGACTTGTGTGCAAAATTTGAGGTCAATCGGACATGATTTGATAGGTTTAAACATCAGAAGTAGAAGTTTGAAATTTCGAAGTTCATAAAACTTGAATCAGGGTGTAATTCATGGTTTTAGCGTTATTTGATAAGATTTGAGGCCTCGAGCAAGTTTGTAATGTGTTTTGAGATTGGTTGGTAGGTTTGAGGTCCCAGGGGCCTCAGGTGGATTCCGGATGGTTAACGGATCAAATTTGGAAGTTGAAGAATGGCTTAAGGGTCTGGTTGCTGGTATTTCCGCTTCTGCGGAAATGGAACCGCAGAAGCGGCCTCGCAGAAGTGAGGAAGGAACCACAGAAATGGTTGGGAGTGAAGGGAGCAGGGACCGCATATGCGGTCAGGAATCCACAGAAGTGGAGCCGCAGAAGACCAGGAAGACCGCAGATGCAGATTTTGGTGAGGAAAGCTGGGACCGCAGATGTGGTCAGGGAGCCGTAGATGCCGGACCGCACCTGCGGAAAAGGAAGCGTAGAAACGGAAGCTGGGCGGCTTGGGAAGGAGCCGCAGAAGCGTAACCGCATAAGCGGAAATAGCTGGGGCAGAATGGATGTTTAAAAATCGTGATTTGAGTTCATTTCTCTTATTTTTATGGCTTGGGCAATTTTTGGGGGAGCTTCAAGAGGGGATTTTCGTCATCAATGATAAGTTTTGGAGCAATGTGCATTGGTGCAAGTCTTCGGAGGAATGTAGAATGCCGGCTATGAGTCTTCAGAGGGAGGTGAGTCTCCTTTCTAATCTTGTAAGAGGGAATTGTTCCCATAGGTGAAATAATTAACTATGTGCTCCTATTTGTGGGGGCTACGTACATACGAGATGACGAGAGTCCGTGCATAGCTACTATTATGCTATTGTCCGGGTAGTTAGGACCCAAAAGCATGGTCTACTTGGATTATTTATGAAACCATTGAAAGCTTTAATTTCTTAAACCACTTTGAATTAGTATTTGAATTTCTAAAAGGATTAAACTTTGTTTCTTAAAAATCATTAAAGGAGATTGGTATTTGGATAATTATTCCCCGATAAATTCTTAATTGGTTATTTGAGCATGTATTTTATGTGTACCTGCGTCGCATGAATGATTCGCGAGCAGGGTGATTGTTTATTTTATGTTGACCGCGTCGCATGGATGATTCGCGATCGGGGTAATAGATGCATCTATGGTTCAAGTCGTTCGACCCTCTGCAGTGCACAATTTACATTTCTGTTGGATTGGGCCGTCGCATCGGTGTGATTTGAGCATGTTATTTGTCGCTTGAGAATTTCTAATGTGGAAATTGCTTTTCATGGCTTGATATAAATCGATAAGATAATAAAAAGTAAACTTGAAAATCCCTTAATATTTGTTAAATGTGTTTACCTGTTTTACCGCCTTGCGAGTTAGAACTGCTATATAAAATCCCTGATTTCTCGCACATTTAGTATATTATTATTGGACCACTAGTAAGTGTCAAAGTTAACCATCTCGTCTCTACTTCGAGATTAGATAGGATACTTGCTGAGTACACGTTGATTACGTACTCATACTACACTTCTGTGCATTTTTGTCGCAAAGGTATAAGTAACTCTAGTGGCCTACTTGGCGTAGCAGCGCGGATGATTTTGGGACTAAGTGAGCTGCATTGTTCGAGGCGAGCCGCATCTAGTGTAGTTCCTTTCAGCATTTTTATATTTATTCCATGTCCATTGTATTTCGGACACATGTTATATTTTAATTTCCTTATCAATAGATGCTCATGCACTTGTGACACCGGGTTCTGGGATGGTTTTCGAAAGATATGTACTAATAGTTATTGCTTAATTTGAATTGAAATAGAGATTGTTTTAATTATGAAAAATGGAAGGAAAAATCCTAGATTTTCAAAAGTATTAAAAGAGGATTTAATTGATAATTTAGTTGGCTTGCCTCACAGAGGTGTCCGGCGCCACCACGACCCATAGTGGATTTTGGGTCGTGACAATATACATAGAAATCCTTCACCATATAATTACTCTATAAAATCCAAACAATTATTCAACAATAATACTATATATATCTCAACACAATCTACACTAAGGACTTGTCATTAACTGTAGTGCAGAAAATTAACCAAAGACCCCAACGAGTCCACGACAGCATACACAATGCCCCAAATATACCACGACGGCATACACAATGCCCCTAATCTACCACGGCGGCATACACAATGGCCCAAATCTATTACGGCAGCGAAGAAATAATTTCTAATGCCCCAACGCCATAGCACGAGGCTACGCCACATCACACCATATCATAAATCACTTATTGAATAATTTTAACTTTTTACAAAATAATATATATTTGCGACTGGTCAACGACCACCGATTCTGTGAAGCGCACGCTCGTCCCAACACATGGACTATGTAGACAAAAAATATTTTTAAAACAAGTTTTGAAAAAGCAAGTATCAAAGCTTAAAGTCTCTCTTACATCGCTGATCACAACTTTTCCAACCTGACAACGTCCGGAGCACCAGCCAAACAACCTTAAATGGCCTTAGTCTATATAACATATTGATAAATGATGTCACATAATGGGTCAAACTCAATATTCCTAACTTTCAACCTTAGAGTTAAGCCTTAATATCTTACACCTTAATCCATGAATTAAAGAAGAAATATTAATAATACCACCATCTAACTTAATTATCAAATTAAAATTTATTTAAATTAATACCCGTGCTCCAAGAGATTAAGTAAAATAAAGCATCTTTATACTAAAAAAAAAAATAACGAACAGTAGCTAGAAAGGAGTAAATCCAAAAATCCGAATAAGGTTTTATTAAATAATTGGTTCAAAAATCTGATGCAACTTTAATAATTGAGTTCTCATAAAAAGTTTCAAATCCTATATATAATTCTACTAAACATGGCATAGTCACTGATTTCTATTGTTTCATTACTAGTTGACAAAAATTCAATTAAAAAGACATATTAAAATTTAGTAGTACCTGAACTCAACCCCAAAGTATAGCTAATTAAAGTGATTCCTTTTTGTTACTTCTTAAACAATGCTGTTTTGCTTCAGAATAAGTGTTAAAACTTAATTTAATGGAATCAACCCAATTGTCTTCTATGCCTGCTATTATCGTTGCCGTCAAGTTTATATCCCCAAGCCTCCTTTTTGTTTATAAATAATGTCACGACCCAAAATCTAGGGTCGTAATGGCGCCGGACATCGCTGCCAGGCAAGTCAACCAAATACTTAATTAAATTCTCGTTTTAATGCTTTTGAAATCTAGAATTTTCTTTCAAGTTTAGCAATTAAAAGGTAGTTGTCTCAAATCAAGTTTAAATGACGAACAGTTAATACAAATACTACAAATCATCCCAGAATCCGATGTCACAAGTGCATGAACAATTTCTAAGAAAAATCGAATAAAACACAACGACTGTCCGCAATACAATTGGACAGAGATTAATTAAAATTCTGAAGGAGACTATACTAGCTGCGGGTCGCCTCGAGGGAATACAGCTCACCTAGTCTCCGTGTCAACCATGCCGCTATGCCACTAGCCTCGCATAAACCTGTGCAACAAAAATGCACAGCAAGTGTAGTATGAGTACGAAAACAACGTGTACTCAGCAAGTATCCCGTCTAATCTCGAAGAAGTAGAGACGAGAGGTCGACTTCAATACTTACTAGAGATCCAATAATAATATACTAAAAGTGTGAGGAAATCAGGAATTTTATATGGCAGTTCTAACTCGCTAAGCCGGAAAACAGGAAAAACACCTTCAACAAATAATAAAGGATTTTCAAGATGTACTTTTCATTATCTTATCAATTTATATCAAGCCACGAAGGGCAATTTAACATTTAAAATTCTCAAGCGACAATATATCATGCGCAAATCATGCCGAGGTCGACGACCCGCTCCAACCGAAATAAAATGTGCACTTGCCGAGGGTCGGCGGCGTGCCTACAGATGCATCTATTTAATCCGTCGAGGCGTTCGGCCCGTTTCATAAATAAACACATACCCTGCTCGCGAATCATCCATGAGACGCAGGTACACATAGAGATACATGCCCAATCAGTCAATTAAGAACTTATCGGGGAATATTTATCCAAATAAAACCAATTCTCCTTTAACAAATTTTAAGAAATGGAGTTTAATCCTTTTAGAATTCATTTACTAGTTCAATGTGATTCAAGTAATTCAAGCTATCAATGAGTTCATAAATAATTCAAGTATAACATGCTTTTGGGTCCTAACTACCCCGACAGTAGCATAATAGTAGCTACGCACGGGCTCTCGTCACCTCGTACGTACGTAGTCCCCGCAAATAGGAAGCACATAATTAATTATTTTACCTATGGGGATAATTCCCTCTTACAAGGTTAGAAAGGACACTCACCTCGCTCCGAAGCGTACTTCCGATATCAAGAACAAGTCCAAACTCTTAGTTCGTAGCCGAACGAGCACAAACTAGTTAAATAAAATAAGAACTAGTCAATAAAGGCTTACAAGGTCGAATTCTAACTATTTGATTAATTTCCCAACCTTTCCCACAAGTTTCCTAAATTCCAACCCCAGGCCCATGTACCAGTATTTTTCGAAGGAAATTTTTCTCTACATCCTAAGGATCAATAATATATGATTTCTAGTCCATTTCATAACAAATTTCATGCTTAAATCTTAGTTTTATTAAAAACCCTAGGTCTAGCTCTAACCCTTTGATTTTATCAAAAATTTTAGTGTTTATTCTACCTATTATACATGTATTTACACTAATAATAAATGTAAGTAACTTACCTTGAAGTGCTATGTTGAAATCCTCTCTTTGGAAGCCCCCAAATCGCCTAAGTGTGGAGTACGAAATGATAAAATGGTGTTGAGTTCGAATTAAATGAAGGCCAATGCCCAGCGATTTTCGCTTCTGCGGTTAGGGGATCGCATCTGTGGTCCCGCACCTGTGAAAATGGAGCCACATCTACGGAACTGGGCAAGAGGGGATTGGACCGCTTCTGCGGTCTGAGGCACGCATATGCGGAACCTCTTCTGCGGCTTGGGACCTAAATGGTTGGACCGCTTCTGCGGTTGGGGGTCGCTTAAGCGAAACCGCTTCTGTGGTCCCTGGGCCGCTTCTGCGGTTCACCTTGTCCTGGGCCCTCTCCGCTTCTGTGATGGGCTGATCGCATCTGCGGTCCAAGAACTGCAGAAGCGGTTATGACAGAAGCAGCAACTTCAGCTCTTCTTCAATTTTCCTACTTCGCTCAAACCTCACTCGTTTGTCGCTCGAGGCTCTCGAGCCCCACCCGAACATACCAAAAAGTCTGAAATCACGAGGCAGACCTACTCGAACCCTCGGAACTACCCAAAACAACGTTAAATCTTGGAACCACCCCCTAAAACCAAATGAATTAAACTATTGAATCTTCAAGTTATTAATTCTCTTCTAACGGGTCAAAACGCCCTTAAACTACTCGGATTGGTGCCAAATTTTACGGGTAAGTCTTAACTGATATTTCAAACCCATACCACGTTTCGGAAATAAAATCCGAGCCCGGTACCTAGGAAATTAATGATTACTTAGTTTCTTTAATTCTTTAAAACTTCAATTAAACAATTTTAAATAAAAATTCATTACTCGGGCTAGGGAACTCGGAATTTAATTTCGGGCATATGCCCAAGTCCTATATTTTCGTACGGACCTTCCGGGACCGTCAAATCACTGGTCGAGGTCCGTTTACCTAAAATGTTGACCGAAGTCAAATTTATTCATTTTAATATCAAAACTTAGCAAATTTCAAGGAAATTTCATATTTGAGCTTCCAACTACGCGCCTGGATAGTACACGTAAATCGAAGCAACTATAAATAAGGTTTTTATGGCCTCAGACTACTCAACGGAGCGCTAGGATTCAAAAAAACCAGTCGGGTCGTTACAAATAAAACCTAACACCTGATGATTCCCCTAGGTCATACACGTGAGATTGACAAGGTGGGGATGTCACGATCCAATTCCATTTTAAGCCGTGATGGCACCAAATACCATTGTTAGGCACGCAACACCAATCAAATTAGTGGTTCCTAGTTTAAATAAATTACTAAGTGGATAACATGTCCTCACTTGTTAAAAAGATTTAGAGATTTGCAAATGTAACAAAATTAAATGGAAGCAAGTGAGTACAAATTAAAATCATGTAAACAAATCCAAAATCATAAGTCTACTAGTGTGTGCGCCAAGACCTAGTGTCACAAGTATGTGGGCATTTTAGTAGAATATACAAAAGAAGACTAAGATACTATCTGAAAGAAAACAGACAAAAAAGTATAACATAGAGAAGACTGCAGCTGCTGTAGAACGGCTCAGAAGGCAGCCCACCGTGAAGTCTCGAAATGGGGATCAAATTTGCGCGCCGGACTGGTGGCCAGATGTACCTGCCTCAAATCCTGTACATTTAAGTACAGAAGTGTAGCGTGAGTACATAATAATATGTACCCAGTAAGTATCTAGTCTAACCTCGAAGAAGTAGTGACGAAGGGTCGACTCCGACACTTACTAAGGGCCAACATTATAATAATATGAAATTCTAATTAAGCATGATATATAGAGATAACAATAAAACTCAGAACAAGAAAACTTAACAATTCTTTTATCATATTTAAGAACCCAAAACACTTCCTCTATTTAAAACAATGATCTCTCAATCAATGAATTTATACAAGTTATCAAAAGGACTTCCAGTTCCATTATCACATACGAATTCCACCGAAGGAGTTTGGCCCGATTGAACATAAATGAAAATTGTGCACTATCGAGGGTTGAACGGCCCGAATCATAGATGCATCTAATTACCCTGCTCGCGAATCATACATGCGACGCGGTCAAATATAAATTTATCAACAAATCATTATCCTTACTAGATTCTTTTCAAATTAAACTTGATGCTTTTAAATCCTTAGAAATCCTCAACTTAATTTTATTTGTTACAATTAACAAATATAATCAAATAACGGTGTCCGCAAAGCATGGTGTAAATCTAAAGCTACCTGGACATAAACAGGAATAGTAGCTATATACGGACTATTTGTAACGACCCGACCGGTCGTTTCGAACCTTAGCACGTCGTTCAACAGTCTGAGGCCATAAGAAGCTTCATTTAAGTTATTTTGAATTGTGCGCATGGTCGAAATTTAAATTCAGGAAGATCGGAGTTAAATTTAAATTGAAAATTCTCATTTGAGAAGCTTAAAGTTGAAAGAATGAACTAGGATTGGATTTTTGAGTAAACGACCTCAGAATCGGGATCAGAAGGTTCTAGAAGGTTCGTATGATGATATCGGACTTGGGCGTATGCCCGGTTCGGGTTTTGGATAACCCGGGAGCATTTTGGCACCTATTGTGGAAGTTAGCATTTTGGAAAAATTTCTTAAGTTTGGCTTGGAGTGCATTTCAGCATTATCGATGTCCGTTTGGATTCCGAGATTGGGAGTAGCCCCGTATGGTAATTCTGGAGTTGGGAGCGCGATCGGAAGTGAATTCGGAGGTCCGTAGGTCATTTTGAAGCCATTTGGCTAAAGATAGAAATTTAAAGGTTTTTGAGAAGTTTAACCGGAAGTGAACTTTTTGATATCGGGGTCGGAATTTGATTCCGGAAGTTGGAGTAGGTCCGTAATGTCAAATATGACTTGTGCGCAAAATTTGAGGTCAATCGTTCATGAATTGACAGTTTTAAACATCGAAAATAGAAGTTGAAAAGTTCAAAGTTCATAAAGCTTGAATCCGGGTGTAATTCATGGTTTTAGCGTTGTTTGTTATGATTTGAGGCCTCGAGCAAGTTCGTAATGTGTTTTGGGACTAGTTGGTATGATTGGTCGGGGTCTCGGGGCCTCGGGTGAATTTCGGGTGGTTAACGGATTGAAATTGGAATTTGGAAGAGAGCTGAAGGTATCTGGTTGCTGGTATTTTCGCTTCTGCGGTTGTTTGACCGTAGAAGCGGCACCGCAGAAGCGAATGGGGAGCCACAGAAGCGATTTTTGGTCCGAAGCTTGAGGACCGCAGATGCGGTCAAATTTCCGCAGAAGCGGAACCGCATCTGCGGAAGGGGCATCGCGGAAGCGAGAAAAGGCGGCATGGGAAGGAGCCGCATAAGCGGTCTTTGGACCGCATATGCGGAACCGCTGATGCGGCATGGCTTCCGCAGAAGCGGAAATGACTAGAAGTAGAACCTTATTTTAAATCGTGGGATTGAGTTCATTTCTCTGATTTCTTCATGGCTTGGGCGATTCTTGGGGAGCTTCAAGAGAGGATTTTGTCATAAATGTTGAGGTAAGTTACCCTTATCAATTTTGAGTTAAATATATAAATTATATATGGATTTAAGCATGAGAATTAGTGTAAAAATTGAGGGTTTTGGTGAAAAACCCAAAAAATTATAATCTTTGATTTTGATCACGATTTTGGGCATGGAATTAAGAGAAAATCATATATTTGAGTTCCTACGGTCATGGGTAACCATTATCTTCAAGAAATCTTGGATTCTGGGCATGTGGGCCCGAGGGCATTTTGGTCATTTTACTAAGTAGAGTTAGGAATTTGTATAATCTGAATTGTTAACAAGTATTTGAGCATATTCTCATTAGTTTGTCGATAATTGGCTAGTTTTGGTGCATTGTGCATTGGTTCAAGCCTTCGGTAGAATGTAGAAAGCCGGTTATGAGTATTCGGAGTGAGGTGAGTCTCCTTTCTAATCTTGTGAGGGGGAATTTACCCCATAGGTGAAGTGATTGATTATGTGCTCCTAATTGTGGGGGCTACGTATGCACGAGGTGACGAGAGTCCGTGCGTAGCTACTATTATGCTATTGTTCGGGTAGTCTAGGACCCAAAAACATGTTATAGTTGGATTAATTATGAACTCATCAATGACTTGAATTGTTTAAATCAGCTTTGATTAGTAAACAAATTTAAAAAGAGATTAAACATTATTTCCTGAATTGTTAAACAGAGAATTGGTTTTACTTGGATAATTATTCCCCGGTAAAATTCTAATTGGCTATCTGAGAATGTATCTTATGTGTACCTGCGTCGCATGGATGATTCGCGAGCAGGGCGATTGTGTATTTTATGTTGACCGCATCACATGGATGATTCGCGAGCGGGGTAATAGATCACATTAAATTAATAAATGGATTTCTAAAAAGACTTAAGCTTCGTTTTCTCAAATTATTAAAGAGAATTGGCCTTTCTTGGATAATCGCTCCATGTTGACTTCTTGATTGATTGTCTGTCTGTGTGTGTTTATTTTGGAACGGGCCGAACGCCTCGGCAGACTAATAGATGCATATATAGGTGCGTCGTCGACCCTCAGCAAGTGCACATTTTTTTCTGTTGGATCGGGTTGTCGCCTCTGTATGATTTGCGCATGCTTATATTGCTTCCTGTACTTATTTAAGTTGTTACATGACTCACTCTGGCTCGAGATTATTTCGTTAATAATAAAGGAAAACTTTGAAAATTTCCTAGAAAGACTTATGTGTTTACTTGTTTCCTCTATCTGGATTAAAATTTTGTTTATAGAATAAATTCACTGTTTAATATGTATATTAATGATAAATAATCATGGGATACTCACTGAGTACACGTTGATTACGTACTCATACTACACTTCTGTGCATTTTTGTTGCACATGTATATATACCTCTAGTAGCATACTGGGCGTAGCAGCACGGACGTTTCTGGGACTAGGTGAGCTGCATCATTCAAGGAGACCGCAGCTAGGGTAGTCCCCTCCAGTGTACTGTATTTACTTTCCATCCATTGTATTCCGGACGGATGTTTTATTTTATTTCTTTTACCAGTAGATTCTCATGCACTTGTGACACCGGGTTTTTAGGATGGTTTGAAGTATTGTATTAACTGTTCAACATTTAAATTTTATTTGAAACTATATCCTTTAAAATTTCTTAATAAGTAAGGAAAAATCCTGGATTTCAAAAGTGTTAAATGAGATTTGATTAAGTATTCTAGTTGGCTTGCCTGACAGAGGTGTCTGGCGCCACCACGACCTTTAGTGGATTTTGGGTTGTGACAACATGGTATCAGAGCACTAGGTTCCCGTCGGCCTCACGAGTAATGAGCAAGTCTAGTAGAGTCTCGCGGATCGGTACGGAGACGTTTGTACTTATCCTCGAGAGGCTACGGGGCTGTTAGGAGTACTTCCCTTCTTGATTTCCTTTTCGTGCTGTTCGATTACTTTGAGGCTTATGCCTTTGATTTCTTCCTACTTAATCTTATGCGAGCGCTTGTTATAAATCGAAAGTTGAAGAATTGAAATGGCACTACAAATGTGGTGCAAAATGATTTTCCCGGTATAGTTGATTGTACTATTATAGTCGCATTACGAACGGATATTATGTTGTTTCAGCTCAGTAACAAAACTTCTAAAGAGCCTTGAGGCTAGGCACAAGTTGCCATAATGCTTATGAGCGATTATTCTGCAGTGCTATTGTGATGGTAGGGTGTTTGCCCATGTGTCGAGGCAGTGAATGAATGGAAGGGAGGTTTACTTAGCGTGTAATTAAGGGATTCAGTATTTTATTCCCGGCAGGGGAAAGTCAATCGAACTAAGGATGGTCAGGTATGGGCTGGCGAAAGTAATGAGGCTGGTATTTGCAAGTGTGGTTAAGCTTTCTTTTATGAGAGGGTGTCGTGGTCCTGATCGAACATACTAAGTTTGTCGGTGTTATAATCTACTACAATCTGCCTTTATGGCAGGATATTATGAAATAATGTTGGAGGTACAACTGTCAGATATCACATGATGCGGTGGCTTAAGATCGAATCATAATTTCTACTATTGACGGCTCGATAAAGATGACCTTTGGAAAGGTTTAAAGTTAGCAGCAATGGTGGATTCAAGTGCCACGAAGATAGATTTCATTTAAGGTAATAATTGAGCAGTAAAGTATGAGGAAGGACACGTGGGAAGTGTCAGGTGGTGCATAAAATTTCTAGAAGGCCAAGTATGAGGAGCAAGGTCGAGTGACCGATTAAGGTGATGAGTTACGCCAAGGTGGAAGAGTGGGGGGTGTTGCATATGGGCTTGGTAGTAGGAAGACTACGCGCCTAAAAGAGAGTTTGGATCAAATTAGGGATTTTAATGATTGGTGATCGAAGTCTGCGGGTATGATTTGAAGTATGGGCTATTATGCGGCAGAAGATTGATATGGCGGAAAGGAGCTGCTTGAAATGGAGGAGGGTG
>MU684645.1:46804-72957 GCA_026770625.1 Nicotiana glauca
GGGGGTTAAAATTCCTTAAGGACACACAAGAAACTTGTGGACTCAGAATATTTTTGATTCTCTACTATTTTCCAGATTTCTTTAATTCTTCTAACAGTTTTTTTCTGATTTTGTGTTTTAACACAGTAACACTCACATGTTGAAATTTGTGCTCCATAATTAAAAAGAAAATATTTTTTTGTTGAAAAAGAAAGTACTCTTTCTACAACATGAAAATAAAGTACTCTTTTATTGAAATAAAAGAAAATACTTTTTCTACATCATGAAAAGAAAATGCTTTTTTTGTTGAACTGAAAGAAAATTCTCTTTACTACATTATTTTGTTGAAATGGAAAATATTTTTTATTATTAATAGTACTTTCTTTTCATGAAAAGAGTATTAATAAAAATATTATTAATAGTACTTTCTTTTCATGTTATAAATAAAAAAAAATTCATTTCAACAAATGAGTATTTACTTTTCATAATATAAAAGAAAGTACTATTAATAATAATTTTATTTAGGTGGGGTGAAGGGTGGCAGGGGTGGGGCGAGGTTGGGGTGGGACGAGGGGTTGGGGGAGGGTAGGGGGTGATGGGGAATAGGGTGGGAAGAGTTCTGCACAATATTTTTTCTCCAATTAAAAAAAAAAT
Source organism: Nicotiana glauca (assembly GCA_026770625.1). Taxonomy (NCBI): domain Eukaryota; kingdom Viridiplantae; phylum Streptophyta; class Magnoliopsida; order Solanales; family Solanaceae; genus Nicotiana; species Nicotiana glauca. The sequence goes on from MU684645.1 coordinate 47,438, forward strand.
AAGTTCACGAGCAAAATATTTTTCAAAACATTTAAATTAACCAAACATATAAAAGTTGGAAAACCTACGAAACACACTCTTTATTAAAGTGTATATTCGGTTTAAATTTCCAAATATTTTCGGGACAATCATCGTATTTACCCAAACTTTGGGGGCAAAACAACGATTTAGCAAACATTCATGAATCGGAAACAATTCGACGCACAGAGAGAGAAGGATTTAACACTGAAAACTGCTAATATTATTAACAGAAAGTTCGCCCGCCCAATTTCTTGAATGGAGAAAATCCGTTAGAGTTCAACTCGGCTCATAGTTTTTTGCTACAATGGTAAGCTAGAGCGCAATAAAATATAAATATTTTAACTTCTCGCAGTATTTTATGATCATCTTCAACTGTGTCTCTCTGATTCTTTTTTTGCTTGTTCAAAATTTGGGGTTTCAGTTTTCAATTGCAGCTATCAATGATACAGACTCAAAAAGCCAATGGGAACCTTTAGCCCCAACCAAAGAAGCCCAGGTAAACTTCAGCTCAAGTTTCTTTGTTGCCTTTTTTTTTTTTGTGTGTGTGTGTGTGTAATTTACACATGTTGTTGTTGGTGCAATTGGTGTCTGAGATTAAAAGAGACTTCTCAGTATGAAACAAAGATTAGTCCTTAGAATGCAGCAAAAAATAGTCTGCTTAGTTGTTGAGATACAAGAATTAATAGTAAAGAGCACCTTGTGTTAAAGTACCCTAATTTTGCAAGCTTAAGATCTAAAAAGAAAAAGTTTTTTCTACTAATTGTTTAGTTGATTATAACACATCTCTCTTTTTCTTTTTCCGTTTTCCTTAAAAAGTTGGCGATTCTATCTACTATGCATGCAATATTGTGATCACTTGTTTCTTATATGGATGAGTTTTTTTGTTACGAACTTTTATTGTGTTACTGTGATGAAGAGAAAGCATGGCGCTATTTCGATTTTCGTCTTTTTACAATTGATTTATGATAACTTGGTATTTCCAGGAATTTCATTTGTCACAAACTTACCATGAAGGACTTTTGAAACTGGAAGCTAAAGACTATAAAAAAGCCCGTGAGCTTTTGGAGGCTGTGTTAAAGGATCCTTTGGTCGCAAATTCTCAGGTAAAATGCTGATGGTTACCTTGGAATGATTTTTTTTTCTTGATAAGGTAATACAACCTTGCTGATGATTATTTTGTTTTTTTTTTCATTGTTGACATTCTAGGTGGATAGTACTTCTAGTGATGGTCATCTTTTGCAGCTCAGGTGTGTTTTGAGGCCTAACTTCTCACTTGAACTACTGGTTCCAATTGTATTGTAATTCTTGTCTTGGTTGTTCTTGGCTACTACTTCTCTAATAGTCTAGAATAGCTAGTGGACTACCATATATTCTATCTGGCTGTAGAACATTTTCCCATTTAATTTTCGTGTGCATTTAAAACTAAGCGCATTTATTGCTCTTACCCTCTATGTTCGCTCTAAGATTCAATTATGGCCTTCAGTCCTCCAAATAAAATCATTTTCATGGTTGATTGTGGATGTTAATAAACTAAGATAGTTGCCCTATAAAAGCCTCAAATAATTGACTGCTAATTGACAATTTCTTTTTTGTTTTGATAACCGAGAAATCCCCAAGGAATAGTGGTGCACGGTTGGTAACACGGTGGATACTGGGCCCGCCCCCAAACCCTTCTCCACTTCAATTGTCAATATTTGTATCAACATATATTTCTGATGCTTGGTAATTGTACTCATTCACATTTCTGCAGATTTTTGGCACTGAAGAATCTTGCCAATGTTTTTCTACAACAAGGTGCTCCTTGCTACAAAGATGCTTTGCAATGCTATCTTCAATCTGTAGAGATTGATAATAAAGATGCTGTTGTTTGGAATAAGCTGGGAACTTTAGCATGCTCAATGGGATCGTTGAGCATTTCCCGCTGGGCATTTGAACAAGGGTTATATTGCAGTCCCAATAACTGTGAGCATTTTATATCATGTTTAAGTTCTTATAGGCTTCCTTAAATAAGCTTTTCCTGTTACATGATTTTGAATGTTAAACGAACCAACATATTCACCTCATGGCAGAGGTAATCTTATTATTACTTCATCCGCTGCTTCTTCTTGAATAATATGCAGGGAATTGCATGGAAAAACTTTTAGAAGTGCTTATTGCTATAGGTGATGAGGTTGCCTGCCTTTCAGTTGCTGAACTAATTCTAAGACATTGGCCTTCCCATTCTCGAGCTTTGCATGTTAAAAGAACTATTGAAGAGTCTGAACCAATTCCATTTGCCTCACGAGGGATAGACAAGCTAGAACCTAAACATATGCGGCTGAAATTCCCAGAGAAGAGAAAAGCTGCAGGTGATGACCTTGATGAAGAACCTGTTTCCAAAAAGTTGAAGCAAAGTTTGGAGTTCTGCCTTCCTGATGTTTCCTGGACAGCTCTTGCCAGTGAACTCTTGAAAATTTTACATCCATCAATTGAATCTAGTTCTGAACTTGGACTAGGGAAAAACATATCTGGTGATGTTACAGTAAGCATTAAATTGTCCAACATACCAGGAAAATCTAAGGATCCTTCAGAAAGGAAAACTACTTCAGTCTCCACAGCTGCTGAAAACATTTGCGTTGTGGATTACAAGTCTGAGAAAGGTAGTGCTGGTAGAGAAAAACAATCAAGTATTTGTGGAGAACAACCTCAAGAAAGACGAAGCAGCCGCCTGGAAAGGCTCAGGAGTCGTAAACCAGACAAAGAAGAATTAGATTTTGAGACCAACAGGGACCTTGCTAAAGTTGTAATGCAATTTCTAGGACCCTATCTTGTGAATCAAGCAGGATTTGCAGACAAAGCTGAGGATCTTCCTAATTCACCAGATACAGAGTGTAGTGATGTTGTTGAATTTGTCCTGAAATCGACAAGAAATCACGGTGCTTATCACTTGGGTCACATGCTCCTGGAAGAAGTTGCCAACCGAGGCATTTTGTATCAGGATAGCACGTCTAAATTTTTAGATCTGGAGAAGGTGATAAGGTTTTGGGGCCAGGAGAGAACTCCTGAGTGCAATTTGTTTCTTGCTGAGTTATATTATGATTTTGGTTTATGTGCTTCTGACACTTCAAAAAAGTCTAGCTTGATGTCAGAGGCTTCATATCATCTAAGCAAAATAATTGAATGCGTCGCTTTGGACTATCCATTCCACATTATTGGCAGGAAAGAAAGCTCTTCAATGAGGGAGCATTGTCAGAATAATGGTCATAGTGGATATCCCCAAATTAGTAAAAATGATGGGTTTTGGGTTCGCTTTTTTTGGTTAAGTGGGCAATTGTCTATATCAGATGGTGACAAAGCGAGAGCTCGAGAAGAGTTCTCTATTTCAATGGAGCTTTTGACAAATAAGGAAAGCAAAAATGACTTCGTTCCATTGTCCCACTTAAAATCATATAAGAGGCTGACTATCGATAGAATACTCCATGAGATTCATCTACTGGACGTTGATTTTCTAATGAAGGATGGTATTCATCAGTTAGTTGATAAAAATCTGCACTCTGAGTGTGTGAAGACACTTGCTCCTCTTCTCTTTTCCTCAAAAGAGGTCCGTGCTGAATCATTACGTGTCACCAGTCATACAGAGAGAGGGCTAAATTCAATTGAACTGTCTGCCTTAGATATTTTAATAAAGGGATGTGAGGAGACGGAGCCATTGGACATTGAGGTCTATTTAAATTGCCATAAAAGGAAGTTGCAGGTGCTCATTACTGCTGCTAGTGAGGAAGAATATCAGCTTTCTAACCAGATGAAAGATTCAAAAATGTCATCTGTCTCTGACTCAGAGTCAAAAGAAATCCCAAGTGACCTCTGGAACTTGGTTGCTCAAGAAGTAAAGGCAATATCTCAGTGCGCGTCAAGGATAAAGAGCATCAGTAACCCTTCTGAAAGCTCTGTATGTCAGTTTTATCTTAGGAGTTTTTGGGGCGTCTTTTCTTCATAGTTGCAGATGCGTTGATCTTTAATTTTTTTATTTTTATAAAAGATGCTATATCACTATCAATATTAAGAAGGATGATAATTTTTTTTGATGTGATGGGAAAAACCCTGCATTCAAGAAAAGAATCTTAGACCAAACATACAGAGAATGAACCCTTGTTTTAATTATACATAGGGGGGGAGGGGAACGGGAAATGGGGGAGGGGATTACAAGATGGGGAATCGAACCCTCACCAGCGAAGTGAAAGTTTAGGTAGCCAACGATTGGACTACTAAGATTCCCCATAGAATGAATCTTTTATGGGAAATATTGAAATGAACGTGCCCATTGGCTTTTCCTGGTTTCAACCTGGAACACCCCCACCCCCCTAAAAAAAGGGAGAGAGAGAAGATAGAGAATTCAAAAGTCTAGCTTGAGACAAGTTCCTCACTGTCAATAAGCTAGGGGTGTTGACCTCACATATTGGGGGCACTAGAAAAACATGTAATACTGATTTTGTAATGTTGTCTGCACCATTCCACATGTAGTTGAACATTTACTTGCTGCCGTTAGCTTACTTTTAAAGCTTGAACTGGTGTAACTGCCTAGAGAACAATACTTTTGGTGAAGGTTTAGGGATTTCTAGAATCCAATCTCCAAATATGCAAGGTTTGGTTTGTTTAATGCTGTTATGGTCTTTAGGTTTGTGAATTATGCTGATAGTGTTTAGTACAACATTGATCTTTGCAACTTTATCCACTACTTGTTGGCTATTTAGTTGTCAAGTAATTCTACTAGAAGATTGGAGCATTACGTATTGTGCTTATAATTACTATTGTACCGGTGATGCTTATGTTTAATAGTGCTAACACCCAGATTTCTAAGAGCTATCTGGACCTGGCGCTTCAGAACAAAGTAGAGAAATTGATAGTTTGAAGATGCAGATAATGCATTCTGTTAACTTCAACATTTGATCCCAAATATTAATACAAATGCTCAAAGCATTCTTTTGACCAACTTTACTCCTATATTGCTTGTTTGTTCAACTTTATCCTCTTTTTATAGTTTGAATTTCCATACTAGACAGTCAGCCGTAGTTGTATGCTTATGATGCTTATTGTAAGATTGGGAAGGTAGAGTATGCCAATATGATAGTCTGTCATGGATTTCATTTGATCAAAATCCTTTGTCCAGTGAGAAGTTTAAATAAGGATGACTTGTTCTGTTATGCAATTTCTTCCAACTCTAGTTCTAACTTCTAAGGTCTTGCCACCTTTTGTCCTTTTTTTTTTTTTTTTTTTTTTAAGTTTTTGGTGATTTCCTTGCTCTCTCCATTTAAATTCGCGTTTCTGTAGAGATGATGCTTCTCATCTGACCTGACTTGTTGCACTTTCTCATCCTGAACTTCGGTCATATAGACAATTAAGGTCCATGTTCTTGTTGACAAATATTAGATGAAATGTAACTGATGCTTCACATTTTAGTTTTTCAAGAAATGATAAACTTTTATTTAGTTAATGAGCAATAGACATCTAATTATTTTTTGCTGTGTATTCTTTTGATAAATAAGTTTTGTGCTAAGGTTGCAGAATTTGTTACATCTTTCCCTTGCAGAGTGGTGTTCCAATGACTGTCATTAGTGATATTCAATCGTCGCTGCTGATGTTTATGTGTAACATTGCCAACACATATTCTTGTAAGAAAATTTCTGGCCCAGGAATTTCAGATCATAGGGAACAGAGAGAAAGCTCGTACTTTGTAGATGCAGCTATTGCATTCTGTAAACTCCAACACGTGATCCCAAATGTTCCTATAAAAGCTCAAGTAAGACATCTTTCTTTCTTTGGAGGGTTTAGATCGTTGACTTTCAGCTGTAACATCAGTGTTTGCTAACTGTATCTTAATCTTTCATTAGAAACAAGCTGATCTCTTTAACTTTATCATGCCAGACAGAGTTGATCGTGGCAATCCATGACATGCTTGCTGAGTTTGGTGTCTGCTGTGCAAATGCAACTGGTGAAGAGGAAGAAGGAACATTTCTAAAACTCGCAATAAAGCACCTCTTGAACTTGGATATGAAACTGAAATCTAACTTTCACTCTGTCAGCAAGGAATTTGAAACGTCTCAGTGTGACGAACAGTCTTCTCATGATAATAATGTAGGGAAATGTGAGCAACTTTCTCATGGAAGCAACATCAAAGTGTTATCAAATGTATCAAATTTGGACAACCTAAATGTGACAGGTCATGTAGATAGAGATGAAGCTACTGCTTCAGATAGAGATGCTGTTGAGAGGATTAGTGCAGAAGCCATTTCTGCCAGTAAAGCTCTGGAGGTTGAGAAAACTAAAGTGGAGAAAAGTAAGAACATTGGTGATGTCTCTGATGGTTCGTACCCTAGATCGGAGAAATCAAAGGATCAATTGGTCGAAGATGGAGCCGAGCTAAGTGAAGATGAAAAGGAGGAGCTTGAAGTTGCCATTGATAATGCTTTGGATCAGTGCTTTTACTGTCTGTATGGATTGAATCTAAGGTCTGATGCATCTTATGAAGATGATTTAGCTGCGCATAAGAACACAAGCCGGGGTGATTATCAAACTAAGGAACAGTGTGCTGACGTTTTTCAATATATACTTCCCTATGCAAAAGCTTCTTCTGTAAGTGCTACATGTCTTCTTTTTCTCAAATCCTACTTATCAAACCTCTTCCTCCAATTCCTTATTCAGCGAGAAGTAGTATTTCAGTTACATATAGTTATATTTTCCTCTCTAGGCATAATATATGATTTTAAAGCTCTCAATTTTGCTTTTCTTTCAGAAAACGGGGCTCATTAAACTCCGAAGAGTCCTTAGAGCTATACGAAAGCACTTTCCACAACCACCAGATGATGTTTTAGTTGGAAATGCAATAGACAAGTTCTTAGATGGTCCTGAAATGTGTGAAGACAAACTCTCTGAGGAAGCAGGATCCAGTGGCTTTTTGGAATCCATGACAAAGATATTATTATCAGATCCCGGAAGCCTCAAACAACAGAAAACATCATCACAAGGAAGGTAAATATGTTAGTTATGAGATCAGCAGTTTGGAACAAATGAATCTACTAGTACTTTGGAGTTTGGACTATGGACTCAAAAAGATATTTGTCATTGGTTGTTTGCAGTTCTGAGCCATACCTGGAAGTTTATAGCAACTTGTATTATCTTCTTGCTCAGTCTGAAGAAATGAATGCAACTGATAAATGGGCTGGCTTTGTTCTGACAAAAGAAGGGGAGGAATTTGTGCAGCAAAATGCAAATCTCATCAAATATGATTTAATTTACAATCTCCTACGCTTGGAGAGTTGGCAGAAACTTGCAAATATATATGATGAGGTAAGATTGTTCTGCACTCTATCTGTTGCGGCTATACATTCCCTAACTGAAGGTAGTTTTATACTGTGGGGAGTTTGTGGGCGTCGTAGTTACTTAATCTCTTTGTTTTTTGTACATCTTGTGGGTACGCAGGAGGTAGACTTGCTGCTAAATGATGGAAGCAAGCAAATAAATGTTCTGGGATGGAGGAAAAATGCTGTTTTATCTGAGAGAGTTGAGGCAAGTCGCAGAAGGAGCAGACGATGTTTGTTGATGACTTTAGCTTTAGCCAAAACAGCAGATCAACAGGTTTGCTTCACTCTGATAACTTGTGGGTGAAGGTTTTGCTTTTGTTAGATCTTATTGCCATCCTAGGAGTAATCAAGGACAGACCCGTTCGGAGTTTGAATCTTCCGATGTTACACGGGTTTCATGTATCAAGGTTTCTTTTTCTTTTTTGTTTTATTGGTGGTCCTGACTCCTGACAAACATATAGAATGGTTTGAATGCTTACTAAGGTGTTAACAGTTTTCAGTTTGCTAGGCAATTGACTATGTTGATGAACTTCTGCCAGTTTTTATTTAATAATAATTACCTTACATTATAAAAAAAAGTTAATGTTGGAGCTAAGAGTGTGTTAGTGCATTTCGTTCTCACAGTCTAGATATGATTGTTCCTGCTTCTTTCAGGCTGAGATACATGAGTTATTGGCATTAGTATATTATGATGGTCTTCAGAATGTAGTCCCAATCTATGATCAAAGATCTGTTTTGCCGTCCAAAGATTCAGCATGGATGATGTTCTGCCAAAACTCAATGAGACACTTTCAGAAGGCCTTTGCACACAAGTAAGTCTGTTTGGTGACTCTGTTTCCCTTGATTATTTCTTCATCTAATGTAACCGAGCATGCAATTTCAGGGAGGATTGGTCGCATGCATTCTATCTGGGAAAACTCTCCGAGAAGCTTGGATACTCACATGAGATGTCATTTTCATTCTATGCTAAAGCTATTGCTTTGAATCCATCTGCTGCAGATTCTTTCTATAGGATGCATGCTTCACGGTTGAAGTTACTTTGCACATGTAGGAAACAAGATGAGGAGGCCTTGAAGGTTGGTGCTTTTCTGAAACTTGTTTTGGCTCCTTTCTGTTTCCTCTTTTATTGTACCAGTTATACATGTAAACGAACTATGACACGAACAGGTGTGTATTGACAGTCGTGAAATAGCTAATTTAGTTCTCCAGTTGTATGTAAAATTTCGAGACATACACAGCAAAGCCACATTTCAAAATATATATACAAACGCAACAGAAATATGTTTCCCTTGATTATTCTAAACATAGCTTGCTTAGAGTTCAGGTTTGTGTATTAGATAATGCTCTTCTCTAATCAGCAACCTATATAGGTTCATGAATTTCAGCAGCATATGTGTCGTTTTCTTTTTTTCTTCATAGCTCATCACAGAAGAGTTCCCAAAACATACCCTGACAATCTGCATGCCCTTCTCTGGCCAGACTTGGAAATAGTTACCTTTTTCATGTGATCATTTTCCATGTATATATATATATATGTAGGAATACAATTGTTGAATTAATTAGTGCCCGGATGCATTTTAGGTTGTTGCTGCGCACTGTTTCAATGAATCGACTCAGGATACTGTGATGGATATCCTCAGTAAGGTTTGTCCATCAATTTCAGAATCAACGTGCTCCGAGGAAAGAACTCCCGATGCTTACTCTGTAAATGATGTAAAAGGGGATTCGCATTTTGAAGGGGTGTGGCAGATGCTTTACAATGATTGTCTTTCTGCCCTTGAAATATGTGTGGAAGGGGACCTGAAACATTTTCATAAGGCTAGATATATGCTTGCTCAAGGCCTATATCGAAGAGGTGGGAAGATGGATATAGAGAAGGCAAAGGAGGAACTTTCTTTCTGCTTTAAGTCGGCTCGTTCTTCATTCACAATAAACATGTGGGAGATTGACAGTATGGTTAAAAAGGGAAGGTATGAATTTCTATTTTCTTCTCTGTCCTATCATTTAGCACATCGAGGAGGCACTTTGACGACATTTTCTGATTCCTCCTAGATTGTTCTCTCTTTATTTAGGGAAGGCCCTTTTATTTAATTGAATCAAAATCTTGGTGTTGAATATCACACCAAGGCGTTGCCAGCTTTAGTATATGGTATAAAAGGATTGCCATCCCATCTACATAAGCTATTGGAAAGATCAACCCTGAGATTCCAAAAGACCCGCCCAAGTGTCTATATATATTAGGATAATACATAATTACCCCCTTGGACTTGTCCCACTTTGTCAGATGCACCCTTCTACTTTGCGTGGGTCCTATGATCCCCCTAAATTAATTCGAAGTGAAGTTATTACCACCATGAATACTGATAACCAAATGTAAGCCAAGGCAGTGCATCCCACGCGTTGCCACGTTAATTCCATGTCATTTTTCTTTTTCTTTTATTATTTTGGTTTTCTTTTTTGATCGTTTTCATCATTTTCCTTCTTCATCGTGTTTCTTTGTTCAAGTTCCCATTTTTGAATTTGCAGTGATGAGAGTGGTCTCGAGGAACATCAATCTCATATCCCTTTCTCCTGTTTTCATTCCATGGCTTTGTGATGTTTTTTTTTCTGAAGTTGGCTCTTTCCTTTTCCTTTCAGTTTTTTCGGTCCTTTTTAGATTATTTCTTATCCTTTTTCTCTTCCTCTCTTTCTTTACCCTCTTTTTATTCACTTAAAACCTACATCTACAATCTCCATCAGAGAAAGCCATTGGATGCCTTCACCACTGCTTCATCCGAGAAAGTCACGGAATCTCGTTTTCATCGAAACCACAATTTTATAACCCATTCAGCCTTCTCTCACACTATATAGATCTAAGCTGAGAACGGATGGTTATTTTGGAAAATACAATTGTGGGATTTCTATTAGATTGTGTTTTATCTGGTTGAAGCTTCCTAAGCTTTTTTCTTGAAACTGATATGGTGGAGATGATGACAATCGAAGTATTGGGGGATGTGATTTAATGGATGAATATGAGGGGTGTGACTTAAAAAAAAAAATCTGGTGGTTTGGTGGAAATGGAGGCAGTGAATTGGCGGAGGAGGTACCTGTAATTTAAAAGAAGGAAGAAGAGAAGAAAGAAAAGAAGAAAAAAAGGAAAACAATGAGGAGAAGAAAAACAAAAAAGAAAGAAAAGTAAAAAATATACTCTTAATAAAACTTCTTGCAAAAAAATTAAATTTTTAATTTTCTTTTTTGATTCCCCCTACTCTCTTTAAGTAAGTGATACATACGCTCCATGCCACGTGGGCTCGAAAGGGTAATAGTACCATATCCAAATTTGTTAAGGGGGTTCATAGGACCCCTATCATGTATGAGGGTGCAACTGGTAAAGTGAGACAACCTCAATGGGGTAATTATGTATTATCCCTATATAATAAGATAGTTTCTTTCCCCAAAAAAATAAATATAAATGGAAGTAAAAAGAGCCTTGAATGTCCATAAAAGTTTTTTTCTATTGTTCCTTTCTCGCAAATCATTCCAAAATACACATTGAGAGAAATGAAACAAGAAAGAGAAGATTGAGAAAACAACATTGCTTGATTATTCCCTCAAGCTATTGGGGGTTTAGATAGTGAAGTCTACATGTTCCAAGAAAGGAATGAAAATCAAAATTACATAGCTACAGGAAATAAAGCAATCTACTTAGTTTTGGATTGATATGTTACAATTTCACAAGACCCTAATACTCCCCTCAAGTTGGCACATTCAAATGGTATGTATCAAGTCTGCTACATAATATATACCTTCTTTTGAGAAAGGTAAGGGACTTGGTGTTTATATCTCCAAGTTGTTCATTTAACTTCATGAACTTTATGACAATGTCTCCTGAGATTATCTTTTCTATGACAAAATGACAGTCAATTTCTATGTGCTTGGTCCTATCATGAAACCCTGAATTTGATGCAATATAAAGTGTAGCCTGATTATCACACATAAGTTCAGTTTGGTCAATCTCTCCTAATTGTAGTTCTGTTAGCAGTTATTGATCTGTATGAGTTCACATATAGCCACTGCCGTAGCCCGATAATTCTGCTTCTTCGCTCGATCTTGCAGTTACGTTTTGTTCTTACTTTTCCAAGACAAATAGATTTCTCCCAAGCAGAATGCAGTACCGGGGGGGAGATCATAAGTCTGCCCAATCTGTCCTCTAGTATATCCTTCAATATGCTCATGTCCTCTATCTTCGTAGAGTAGTGTTTTCTCTGGAACATATTTTATGTATCGAAGGATACAAACAAATTCGTTCCAGTTACTATCGCAAGGATATCCAGGAATTGACTTATGACACTCACTGGGAAAACAATGTCAAGCCGAGTCACAGTGAGGTAATTTACTTGCAAATCAACCTCCTATATCTTCCAGGATCACTAAGAGGCTCCCTGTAACCTAGTAGAAGCTTAACATTCGGATCCACAGAGTATCATGAGCCTAAAGTCTATCATTCTTGTCTTATTAAGAATTTCAAGAAATGCCTGATCTGGATTGAGCAACCTCATACCTAGGAAGTATCTACTGACCAGGGTCCTTGGTCTGAAAGTGCTGGAAAAAAAATGATGCTTCAACTTGGTACTTCCCTCTCCATCACCTCTGATAATTATATCATCAATGTAGACCATAAAATACATGCACAGATCTAGAGTGGAGACGATCTCTTCCCGTGACTGTTTGTAAATGGGAAGTCGATAAGCTGTAGGGTATCTTCTCGGTTTGACACTTAAGAAACATATACTTTGCATGCTCAACCTCCCTACTCCGTGAATGTTTCCACCAAAGATGTGTGCAAGAAATATTTATCTCATCTGAAGCATCCCAAGCCACTAAAATATTGTTTCACTACGTAAATGTAAGCATCCATCAAGGGACAAAGATGCCCATGCCACTGCCTCCTAGTAAGAACTTGAAACGGAAGCCATTTTGTAAGATCTCCTACAGTTCTGTTGACTGACATACAAAGTTCATTGGTCACGCTTTGTATTGTTGTACACTAGGATTGAGTTACGTATGGTGTAGCTGGGACTAGTCTATTGATTTGACCCTTTAGATGTATGTCACAATTTTTGCAAATTGTTGGGCGTGGTGAGTAAGCAATTGCAGAAGTTAGTTTGTTGCGACTCTCAAGAATAGGTTATATCACTCACAAGTAGGAGAGAAAAATATGTCACTATCACAACTTAGGGAAATGTGAACGTCAATAAGAAGACCGACTGGAACTGAAGTTCAAATTGATGAATGCCTATATTTGTTAGGAAATGTGAGGTTTTTGGGTTGTTGTAATCATCAAATGATACGGTAATGGAAACATTTTATTTATTGAACCTGGTGAACTTGGTAACAATGAGGGGCAAAGTCAATTATAATCATGTTCCTAGATGAATCTCTTTTGAGGTCCATTACTTGGTCAGTATTGGAGCCACATTTCTTGCCTCGTCATCTGATTCAGAATGTTAATAATTTCGATGAGTTAAGCCATGCAGATCAATGTTTTTAATATTCATATTGCAGGCGCAGAACCCAAGGTTGCTCAGGGAACAGGAGAGCCCTAGAAGTTAACTTGGCAGAAAGTTCTCGGAAGTTCATTACTTGCATCCGCAAGTACATATTATTCTATTTAAAACTGCTGGAGGAGACAGGAGACATATGTACCCTTGATCGGGCTTATTTCTGTCTTAGGACAGATAAGAGGGTACTGCCATATGAATTGGATGCATACTTTGTTCACAATGATTAGCCTAATAAAAAAATATATTCTTCTTTATACACCTTATCGCGTCGCCCCTTTCTGAGGTTGCATATTAGCAAATCCCCTTTGAGTTTGCTTTATTTTATTTATCCATAAGAAACCATTTCTAATAGCTAAATTTTCTGACACAAATGGTCAGTTTTATTATTTATAGGAAAGCATTCCTCATTCCATATCTTAGAGCTTTACAAGTTGAAATAACAGTCGGTAGAAAATACAAAGAGAGTTGTTTTACTTGTATAATACCATGGAAAATAAATGCAGGAAAAAATCAAAGCGCCTGGAAGAACATTTATTTTATGTTATAGATCATCTGATTAAACTTTCTATTTATGATAACCAATTTAGACCCTCCTTTCTTTCAATTCTCTCGTAGTTGCCTGTTCTGTTGGATACTAACATGTAACCTAAAGCTCTGGCCGTTCTTGTTGATTTAATTAACTCGACCCACTCTTGTAAATTTAGTTATACCTCTATTTCTTATTTAATGAGAACTCCCTTGCCTAACATATATATATTTTTCGTCCAGTTCTCCTTATGCCTTGAAGATCTCACTCCAGTTGCTCTTGGACGATACTTAAAGGCATTAATTTCATCTATACATCAAACTGACCATATGTCTTTTGCTGCTAGCAACTCTAGAGAGCATCATCTGGAGAAAATGTTCTCTCTGTTCATGGAACAGGTAACCATGTGGTCTGATATTTGTGGCTTACCAGAAATAAAGAGCTCAGAGTTGACGGAGAGCTGTTTATTTGGGTAAGTTGTTTTGAAGTGACCCCAACTTTATGTGTGCTGTACAAACTTGAAGTTTTTCTGTGGTTTCCAGCTTGCTTACATTTGCAATCGAAAAAATTTGTTTTCCATCTCTATAGTAATAAAAAAGAAGGATTCTTCCCATCTCTTTTGTAGTCTCAATATTGATCTACACCAATTGTAAGCTGAGCAAAATCACAAAGGTAAAAGGAAATAATTACTCTCTTATCTAAGAACTATGTTCAGGTATAATTTTGTTCTAGTATCAAACAAGATATTTTGTTTTATTTGTGTTTTTTATGAAAAAGAGACATTGGTTAGAAGGGTTTGTTTGGATATTTATTGTTTACCTCTTGTACTGACACCATCTTGGTGTGATATGCAATGAATGATTTTTGGATTATCAAAATATTGTATAATTTTGTTCCTATAAAATGTGGTGGCACACAACTTGCTCTTCTTCCAAAAAAAAGAATATTGGTGCACAAATAGGAACTACAAGAAATAGATGTAATTTGATAACAATCTGGATAGAGTGAGCAGTTATACATGTGTTAGTTGCTCAATATTCTCATTAAAATTGCATGTACTATCAAGATATTGTCCTTGCATCAAGTACTTTATATATTTTTCACCTTTGGGAATGTATGAATTTTCCAGTGTGTCCCAGAAGTGTCTCTGTTGTTTATTCATCTGAGTCCTAACCAGGCTTTGAACAATAGAAATGATACCATGAGCATTTGTGGAATACAGTTTCAAATTCCTTGAAGCTATGAAGTCCACTGTTTGCTTAAACTAAAAGCAGTTTGCTTATACAGATACCATTTTAACATTCCTTGCAGATATCTTTATCGATATATCCAGTCGTTAGAGCAAAATATCAAAGTTGAAGCGCTTGAAGGAATAAATGAGAAGATACGCAAGCGTTTGAAGAACCCAAAGCTGTCGAATAGTAACTGCGCAAAAGTTCATAAGCATGTTTCTGCTGCTTGGTGTCGGTCACTTGTAATTAGCATGGCCTTAATAACACCTTTGCATTCAAGACTCTCTAGTGAAGTGCAAATTCCAAATTCGCCAGCTAATGGATTAGAGAATTCACAACTGCTTTGTGTTGATCTCCAACTGGATGAACTGTGGAGTTCATCTTTTGAGGACATGAATCATTTGAAGGATCTTGAGAGGAAGTGGAACCTTTCATTGTCTAAGATAAAAAATGTAATAGTAAAGAGAGCTGCAGATGAAGATATGGAAACTGCTTCTATGTTGCTTAGGTCTTGCTATAATTTTTATAAGGACACTTTTTGTGCATTGCTCCCATCAGGTATAAACCTTTATATGGTGCCATCTCAATTTGCTACAGAAACATATATCCAACCTGGGATAGATGCAGTTGACATACTAGATATGAACACTTCACGGAAGCTACTTTTGTGGGCCTACACACTTCTGCATGGCCATTGCACAAATGTCTCAGCTGCTATTAAGTATTGTGAAGAAAATTCCAAGGTATTACATCCATCCTTGTCGAATTAGTCTAGTTTAATTTCTAGAGCGCTCAGGTGAGTAATCAATCACCAATAAATCTAAGACCTTGGCATACGATATCACTGCTGATTTAGGAGTGTAGTAAATAGAGCTGCACACTTGAGGTGCTCTGTAACATCCTCCTATGCATTGTGGTCTAAACTCGAACAGCAGGGAATACTCTTTGCTTACCTAACCTTATAGCCAAATTGGTTTTTTCTTACCTCTTGATTTCCATTTTCCCCTTACCTCGCAAAATTACGTAAACTGTAGAAAGATGTGGCTCCTTCACTTCAACATTTCTCCTTTTTAATCTCTATTCTTTGTTAAATGGATCCTTTATTTGCCTTGACATGGCTGTCGAAGGCTGATAGGGTAGGGCTACCTAGTGGCCTTTCTCTGAACTATATTTTGAATCAGTAAAACTTTACAGGTTCAGGTACCTGATACTTGCACACTTTCCTATAGGGAACATATCCAAAGCCCTGTAACATAATTTTATTTCACATTTAGCTTACGATACTCTGTTCTACAACTCCTTCGTGCTAGTTCAAGGTGTCTTTCGTTTTTTGTTTTTTGTTTGGCTATTAAGAGCATGTTAAAAAAGGCCAAGAAGGAAATGAAAAGGGAAAATAAGATAGATGGTCATTTCACAACAACTGATGAATTTTAAATGCTGAACTCCATGCAGTCTATGCAGTCTAGGATAAAAAAAGGAACTGGAAGCTCGTTGCCTTCAAGTGCAAATGCATCTCCTGCCACAGCTTCCAATATAGGTGATCAACTAGTTTCATTTATGCTTATCAATATCAAGTAGTGCCTACATCTTTGTTTCCTCTCCAAGCTGATCTGTAACTCTATGTTGTAGGTGGAGGAAAAGATGGAACGAGTAAAAGCTCTGAACCAGATGTTTCCCCATCATCAAATTCGGGCACTGCACCATCTTCTGAAACCGATGGATCACAAAAGGTTAAACCTCCCAGTTTGCCAGAAACTGAGAAGGCAAGTGGTGCCTCTTTATCCCAAACGGGCGGCACGATGAATGCATTATCGACATCTCCACCTGAAGGAGAGAGTGGTTTCAACATGACATCCATATCTTTGTCTGAATCTGTAAGCACTACTTGTCCAAAAGCTGTATCTGCTGATCAGGGCCAGAAGACTTTATCGGCTGCTCCGCATTTACATCAAAACAATCCTGTTGATGAGAGCAAGAAATTGAATATGCAGAATGATGCGAAACCTGAAAACATTTGATGTTGTACAACCTGTTCTAATCAATCTGTCCTGCAACTTTGCGTCGTGACTGGTCTATTATTGTATGTAAGCAGTTCCTTCTTTTCTTGAAGTGCTCTTGTTTCTTTCTTTTTTCTCCTGTTTTTGGTGTCAAAGGGGATATAAATATAGGTTTCCCCCCTTGTATCGCTACTCTACCGATTCCCACCGCTCGTGCTGAGCATGACCCTCGCTCACTCTCTCTCACTCACTCACACAAACACATGCCATAATTTTTTGGTATAACCATCTGATAGCCGGGACCCACTATCCCAACTAATTCATATTTGTGTCCTGTAACACCTGTTCAAAGGAGAAGTGCTCCCTACCAAGAATTTCTCCATTCTCAGGGCTCGAACCCGAGACTCTGCTTAAAGGTGGATAGATCCGTTCATCCCACCACATCCCTTGGTCATAAGCAGGTCATATTTAATGAAGCCTATTTTTGTTTTTTCGTTTTAAACTTCGGCTCTGGAAGGCACTTACCAGCTACTACCTTCTTTTCTTTTTTGCTTTGGTTTTATTCTTTGGAGGGGTTGCTCTGATGGTAAGCAACCTCCAATTTCAACCGAGAGGTTGTGAGTTCGAGTCTCCCCAAGAGCAAGGTGGGAAGTTCTTGGAGGGAAGGATGCCGAGGGTCTATTTGGAAACAGCCTCCCTACCCCAGGGTAGGGGTAAGGTCTGCGTACACACTACCCTCCCCAGATCCCACTGAGTGGGATTATACTGGGTTGTTGTTGTTGTTGTTATTCTTTGGAGTCGTTTCTTTTTCTGCCTCAGCCTCGGTTTAGCGTTGTGCTTCTGGTTACTCGGAAGAATCAACTTATGCCCACTCCCCTAAAAAAAGAAGAGGCGGACCATGCTGGTTTAAGAAGCAATAAAAAAGGTTTAATCTTTGATCCAAAATCAGTTTTTGAAATGAAGATAGAAAGTAGTTCTCTTCTTTGTTTTCTCTTTTCTTTATCAAGTGTTCTTGCATCAACTATTTTTCATAAATTGGTTAATATTCGATAATGAAGCTTTGGTTATAGATAAAAATTATCCAAAAAGTCATATTTCAATTTGTTTTTATGATATAAATTATTGTAAAAATTTAACTTTAAATTCTCAAAGATATTCATATTTCATCTGTGAAATGTAACTTTGAAGTAAAAAAACTTTACACTTGATCTTTTAATTTGTTCTGTTCATCTTCTAATTTCTCCTGTTCCAAATTCACAAGAGTGATCACCCTCAAACATTAGCGTAGCGTTGCAAACTTCAGACAAAATGATGTCTGATCCTCCTCTTCTTGCTAGCCGTCCCACAACTGTTGCTCCAAAGCTCATGGTGTTATAGTTATGCAGTCTTTTTACTATTATAGCTCTTTTCTGGTGTACAATGAGAATGATTGCTATGTTTGGACTTCTTTCGAACTGTAGACTTGATAATCTCAAGCATGTTCAAGTATCAGAAGTGGATATGGGCATCCAATACTGTACAAAATTGTGGGTAAAATTTCTGCCGACTGCAGTATGTTACTATTACAGTACACAAAGAAGTTGCTAGTGATAAATGAAAATATCGCCGAAGAGGACTAACTTCAAATCTTGGTCTAAGTTATGTTTGGTAGTTCAAATTTCAGACACACAAGTCCAAACTTGTTGATTGCTAAGCTTTACTTCAACCCTAAATGTCTAAAATTTGAACTACACAAAACAAGATGCCAACTTCAATCTGAAGCTAAGCTTTTGCAAGCCCAATTTCAGACCCATATGTCAGAAGTTTTTGGAACTCCCCACGAATTTCAAGATGAGTGCCACTTTCCCTTTAAAAAGAAACATCTGAGTTTGCATCATGATTTGACTTGTGAAATATGCTTAATGAAAAGGGGAAAACCTCAAAAATGAAATGGTCATATTATCTAGATTAAAATTAAAGAAGAGTAGGCGACCCAAAAAGACATTAACATGTATGTGCTTGTTTGCGCGATGATGGAAAGCAGACCAAAGAAAGGCAGCCTATGAATACAAATAGGACTACACTTATATTGGTGATATTATTTACCATTGGCATCAAAAAGTTGCCGCTCTCCTAACAATTACAAATGAAGTGTGTCAACTTAATAAGATTGATAGCTTATGGGAGAAGACACGTACAGTACAACTTCCAATCTAGATGGGGCAAATATGTTAGCATTGCAACCTAAACTACTGTGTAATGCACAAGTACAAACACAACATATTTACAGTATGGGTTGAACTCGTTCAGGACCAAAATTGTTGTGCATGCCCTCTGAACATAGATTGCGAGCACTTTGAATCAATGCAGTGTAATATCAAAACCCTCTCCGGATGCTCTTGCAGAAAAACACCAGAAGGGAACACTCTGCCAACAGGTTAAAAGCTGATATTTTGCATTTCTCACCAGTTCTGCAACTGTGAAGTGATACTTTTCACTACAGGATGATATTCAGTATGCAAGTACCTCTTTGCTTTCTCTGAACCAGGCTGTTCAAGCCACTCATTGTATAGGCCTTTTATGATGGGATTGTTGAAAGGATCAGCAACGACAACCTGAACATTAACAAAGAGCATTCAGTTTCAAAAGATCAGAAAGTTTAAGCGCAAAGAAAACAAAGAGTTCTCATGTCAATCATGGCTTTGCAACTTCTAAAGTGTAGACCTTTCTTTCATTAGAATCTACTTAGGTGAACATTCTCATAAATTTCCTCATCTTGTAACACGGGGGAAAATATAAAAGCCAAAACAAGCAGCAGCTCTTTATAACAGAAAAACGCCACAGATGGGGAGACACAGACTTCCATTCAGCATCTCAAACATGAATGTTTTCATGTTTGGTTAATAGTGAGTAGTCAGAGATGAATCTCCCAAGCTCTGTAATTCAAGTTACACACTCTAATCTGTATAGTTCCTTGACTTGGCACAAATTATTACGCAAAAACTTCAAGCTGGAGTGGAAATTTCTAGAGTCCAAGATGGTGTAGTATGACAAACTCTGCCAATAATAATTGGCTATACAAACAAAAAAAAAAATCCAATTGCACCATGTCACTTACATCTTCTACATAAGCCGTCTCCAACAGCCTAATCAACTCTTTACCTGACTGCCCAGGCTGTGGCTTTATTTGTCCACCACCATTTAAGCATCCTATAATCAAGAGGGAGGCAATTAAAGACAACTAACTGTTAACATTGATGCAAGGAGGTTCAGAGTTGTTATTCACAAAATAGAAAGATCTAGAATCTGACCTGAAGGGCATGCCATGATCTCCAAGAAATGGTAGTCACACTTTCCCATTTTCACTTTCCTAACAACATTCTGCAGGTTTCGGAAACCATAACATAATGCAAATTTCAGGACCAATTTATCATTCACCTGTGTTATAAACATCTCGTCAGTGGATTGTCAATGGCCGACTACTCTTTTGTGGCAATTTCTACTAACTTATTATAAATATACATTTAAAAAAGAACTTTCAACTACATATATATGGTTCAACTTGAAGACATTGGATACGCGGGGTGGTGCGGAAGCTCTACATCCAAGGATAAGTTGGGATTTTACGAACTTTTCACTAGCTTTTATTTGAAGTTTTGCATCTTTTGATTGCATGCCCCTCCCCTTTTTCCTTCCTGGGCCGAGGTCTACCGGAAACAGCCTCTCAACCTTTTTAAAAGCAGGGGTAAGGTCTGCGTAAACTCTACCCTCCCCAGACCCCACTTGTGGGACTGTACTGGGTTCGTTGTTGTTGTTGTAATCTTTTGATAGCATACAATAGTATAATCTCGCCTGATTTTCGCTGGTTGCAGAGTTAAAAGATTTTGGAAATCATTGAATAGGAAGAGAAGATAGCAAAAGGATTCAAAAAGAGTTCAAATGCAAGCTAATCTGAAGAGCCACTGTCAGCGTTTTGATTCCGCTGGCAGCAGAATTGTGACAGTTTGATAGGATTCTAAAGTTTTTGCAGCAGGAAAATTCCATTGCAGCAGATGGAAGCCTCAGGCGGTGGAATTGGGTTCAATCTGGTAATTCTTCGAAGTTTCAGCAGCAACGGCAAAGCGCTGCAGCGAATCTATTTTGTTGGCAGCAAAAGTGGAGGCTCCTGAAGTTCAAATCTGGGATACAAAAGCGCTGTCAGCGCTTTTATTTCGTCCATAGCTGAATTAGCAGTATTATTAGGGTTATTGTAGGAATGATTTGTAAATTAATTAGACTAGTATAAATAGTAGATAACAAGTTTTTTTAATCAGTATAGTAGATAGAAAGAATATGTAGGAACTCTTGCTGCTGGAAAGCATTCAATAGGATCTTTCTACTATTCTTAGCAAGGATTCAAGCAATTTTTGGAAATTCATCAGGAGTTTGAGTCATTCAACTTAATTTTCATTATTATTATAAATTCTTATCTTTTAATTGCTTTTACTTTCATTTCTAGCATGAGTAGCTAATTCTCTGCTTGGGTTGTAGACCTAAGTTTGCAAGTTAATGGGTTATTAATTGCTTGTCACTAATTGCTTGGGTTATGATTATTTAACTGATTCCATGCTTTATTTGTCAATTTAATGGTGGTCAGCACTAGATTAAGCCCTAATTTTCTTAGTTCTTATTTGGGAAGATGGAACCAAGACTAGGTAAAAATCAATTATCAAGGAACTGAGTTCCTTTTTTTTTATTTGGGAGAAGGTAACATATTAGTATATCTATTAAACAGGAATTACACAAAGTAGTGTAGTCCTATATAATTGCAAGGAGAATTGAAGCCTGAGTTCCTAGCCCTTAAACTATCATAAGTAATCTAGAATCTCATAAATAGATTCAGCTTCTTGTAAATAAACCTGTTTACACTAAAAATAAAAGAGAACTAGACAGTTCATCTTCAGCTTCTGAATGGGACTTCCGTTATCTTCAAAACATCTCTGATTTCTCTCTTTCCAAATTGTCCACCAGATGCAAGTTGGGACGATCAAGGAATTGAGTTTTATAAAGGATTATATAACTCAATTAATAGAATCAAGCTAGGAATAGCTAGAGTTTTACTTGGGTGTTCATCGATTTGAGTTTAGCATTCCATTTGGTTAGGGAGAACTTAATTGGGGTAGGCCCATTATTATTGGAAGATCTTAATAAATAAATTATAATTGAACCAAAATCAAGAAGATATTGCATTGCCAGCCTACAGGCACTTAGTTTAATAGAACACTATATGGGCGTCTTCACAGCATTCTATAAAATCATGCTCCTAGGGGAAAACTGAAGCAAACTTACTTCTAGGCTCACTTCTTGGAAATCAGAGTTCCTTAAAGTCTTGAATGCTATAGGGCCTTTAACTTCCTGATTTAAGAGAACTTTAACGGCATGACGATAAATGGTATCTGCATATCCTCCAGAGCTTCCGTGAACCCCATAAAGATGGCCCTCCTCATCAAGATTGGCAAACCTTTAGAGAGCATATAAGCACTCAATTGTAAGGATTTGCAGTAACAAATGAAATAAATGGAAGGTGTATAAAAGTGCTTACAACTTATCTAGGGGTGACTCTTCCAAGGATTGAAAATTAACTGCTTTTAACTACATCAAAGAGAAAGAGTTTGACTATGAGTAAACAACATAGTACCTTTTTTAAAGAACAAAACCTAAAAAGAGTGAAACAAAAGATAAAAAGGAAAATAACTGCAAGTACTCTATAAATGCAAGCTCTCTCACATTTTTGCTCTGACAGAAAGTAATACTGAGAAGCAGAAAACTTTCTTTACCTGTATCAAATCCAAAACCTCTCCTGTTGTCAGAACTGAATCAACCTCCGTAATTTTTTCACTATCTGTATCCGCTTGAAACGCAAAGTCCTCACGAGCAGCCTCGAGTTTCTTGTCATAACATGGCATTACTGTCACATGATATATATCCTCTGGTCTGTACAAAAAGCAAATTTATCAAGCACCAATTGACTGTGATCAGGTCCAACAACTAACAGCTCGATTTAAGGAACATTATAAAAACTTAAACTTTTCACCAACTAACATGCAATATCATATATCCTGAAATATCTATCTGTCAGCACTGATTTTCACTGTAAATGAAAAAGAGATGATTTCTCTGAAAACTTTCTGTAGGATGCATAAAATGGATGGGAAGCACAAAAGGCAGCAAAAGTCGATTGCTTAGTGCATATTTGCAATACAGCGACTTATGACTGATTCTTCTTTTTGAGGTAGACACGCAGAGTCCAAGCATTACAGTTCAACAACATAAAAATGAAAATTACAGTTCACATATGATGCACAATGCTTAAAAGACGAGATGACAACAAGCTACCTTACACTTAGCTTTTGACATAAATAATTCTTAACGACTGCTCCAATAGTTTGTTGGGGGCTCTTGACTGAAGAAATGTATGGAAGAATGTAAGAACCAAGGGTCTTCTCAGCGTAGCATATCCAACCTGCAATTTCAACACCAGTAGAATTAGAACATATCGTAGAATCTCAAGCAAGAAATTAAGACAAACACCAAAGTAAATGAAGCCATTACCTGGACATGCGGAAGATATCATAGGCAAAGGTGGCTTTGACTCCCCATTACCTGTACTTTGGGATTGTTTGTATCGCACCATGAACTCGTTACAAGATTCTATTAGGGTCAAGTCTCTACTGCAGCTGGTATCAAATATAGCTTTCACACCCAGAGACTTAAATAAAGTTGTGAGCTTCCTGAAGACCTGAAATAAGAAGTGCAAGCTCGTATTTATTTCAAACAAAAGCAAATGCTTTGCAATACTTGTTTTTTTTTTTTTTACTTTGCTGAAAAGCAGGAAAACAAATACCACAGACCTGCATCCCTCAAAAAAGGCATTTTACCAAGAAAAAAGATGGAAGTAAGAATTACAGCTGTCATATCAGGTGAGAAGATCTACTGCAAAAAGTGAAATTACAAATATGAAAATACCAAAACCTACCTGAAGTGAAGAAAGTCCATATTGAACAGCGAGAGAGGCCCTAGACTGGGGAGATACAGAGACAATAACCGTTCTTCCCTTTTCCAAATTGGAAAGGAACTCATCTAAGCTCTGCTTCTCAAGCATGACTGTTTCTGCTGATGTAATGCACCCGCTGCAATCAGGGATCAAGCTTAGTTGCT
Source organism: Nicotiana glauca (assembly GCA_026770625.1). Lineage (NCBI taxonomy): Eukaryota > Viridiplantae > Streptophyta > Magnoliopsida > Solanales > Solanaceae > Nicotiana > Nicotiana glauca. The sequence continues at coordinate 71,270 of MU684645.1, forward strand.
CACCATTGTTAAATCTTTTATAGAGAGATTGGCATTTGCTTTTTAATAGCTCAAGCAACAAAATTCAAACACAAAGGAAAACAAAATAAAATTAATATCTATCAAATAACAGTTCTCTGAGTAACTTCTCTTCTTCTTATTTTATAATGAAGCATTTTTCTGAGTAACTTATAGACTGGACTGACTGCAACAAGACCAGCACCGTATAACTGGGCTGGTCAAAGACCTTTGAGGGACCTTTTACCCGATATGTTTATTATGGCAGCAAACAATACTTCATCTTTAGCAGAAAAGAGAATTGATGGCGTTTGGAACATCATTTAGAAGAAATTTCAATGATTGGGAAGTACACAGGGTTGGTGAATTTTTCAACCTTCTGAGTACAAATCAGCAGCCATCCAACACTGATGACAGCCTAATATGGAAGCCAAGAAGTAGGGTTATCAAAGGCGAAAAGCACAAAAAGCTCTAAGGTCCGTTGGGGCTTTAAGCGCAAAGCGTAGTTAAAGCGTGGGCTTTAATGGAAAAAGGCGCAACCGGAGAAAAAGTAAAAATATGTATATGTAATCCAAGATCAATAATTATAAGCATAAATAACAAATATATGGACAAAGAAATTGAAAAAAATTATGATAAAAGTGAAATATCAATTGTTTAGTGTCGCCTTTTTAGGATTGCACTCATTGGCAAAGAAAAATATGCTTTAGAGCCTTGATGTGACACTGAAGCGCCCATAAAGCGAGGAAGAGGGAGTTGATAAAAAATATGGTGAGTAGCTGGAAGGCAGAAGTCTATTGCTTTCAAGAAACCAAGGTAGAAGGGAAAATCAGGGAGATAGTCAGAGAATTATAGGCAAATAGATGGGTGAAATATGCTCAGTTGGAAGCAAGTGGTACTAGAGGGGGTATTCTCATTATGTGGGACAGTAGGGTGTGGAAGGGGAAGTCAGTAGTGTGGGTAGATATTCTATCACATATAAGTTCAGTGGCAAAGCTCAAGATTTTGTTTGGCATTTAACCAGTATTTATGCTCCTAATGATAGGGTTGAAAGAAAAGAAGAATGGTGGGAGATAGGAGCTGCTAGGGGTTTATTCACTGGGCCTTGGGTTGTGTGTGGGGATTTTAACACTGTTAGATATCCCTCAGAGAAGAAGAACTGTGTTAGGTATACCAGATCAATGGCAGACTTTTCAGATTTCATCGAGGACATGGGCTTGGTTGATTTGCAACTACTAGGAGGAAAGTTCACATGGAAGAAAGGAACAAATTCCAATATTGCTGCTAGGCTGAACAGGTTTTTAGTCTCTGAGGAATGGGATGAAGGATTTAGGAATATTAAACAGTCGATTCTTCACAGGATTACCTCTGACCATTCACCTGTGATGATTCAGTGTGGCAATTGGGAACCAGTGAAATCCTTTTTCAAATTCGAGAATTGGTGGTTGCTGACTGAAGGTTTCAGGGACAGAATTAAAATATGGTGGGAGTCCTTTTCATGTTCTGGCAGACCTGATTACATCCTGGCTCTCAAGCTGAAAGCAACAACAACAACAACAACAACAACAACCCAGTATAACCCCACTTAGTGGGGTCTGGGGAGGGTAGTGTGTACGCAGACCTTACCTCTACCCTAGGGTAGAGAGGCTGTTTCCAAATAGACCCCCGGCATCCTTCCCTCCAAGAACTTC